>JAVTVY010013350.1:0-53241 GCA_036873755.1 Hanleya hanleyi
GTGTACATTGAAACAACTTAAGCCCAGAACGGGGCTTGTACATTGAAATAATGGGCGGTCCAGTCATATGCGAGTACATCTCGGTCCTCGGCCTTTGCCTTGGTCAAACATCTGTACGATGGTAGATAAGGTTCTTCCCCGGCATCGATGGTACAGATAAAACAAGCAATATTGTCCGCACACGCTACTGGTCAGGCTTTGCAACGTTTGACTGTTCCAACACCACGTCTCTGTGCCTTGATCCATGAAGTCTGTTAAATCGGGATAGAGGGGTGGCAGGCCGTACGGGTCAAAGTATTCGCCCTGCTGTTCTGTCAAGTACACGCCCACCCAATGTTCACTGGGCCGATCCATCGGGTCCGTGTTGAGAACGTAAGCAGCAGGATACATACGGTCTAATGGGAACACATCTCGGGCGAACACCCCTTGAAACACCATACGTGTCTCTGGGTCATTCTCCAGCACGGTGGTTATCTGGCCTGTATCCATGTTAGGTGGAGAAGTCACACAGGATGTTGCGCGCCTTGTCCACTTGAATGATGTTGTCAAACTCGGCGTAGCAGATCACATTGACGGTGCTCCGGAGGGCTCGTTGAAAGTGGATTTCCAACCGTAAATTGCCTTGCTTGGCGAGGGCCAACTGATGGTCGTTCTCTAAGGTAGGGGTCAAATCGAAACAGAACAACGTGTATCCGTTCCCGTAGTCCTCCCGACTGATGAAATTCCCTTCGTCCTGGTTGATTTGACCGGTGACTGTAAACAGGCTCTGATAGGCTCGAATGAAATTCGCGCGCCCAAAGTTCGGTGTTAAGGCCGTGGCTGGCACCTGTTGTCCATCCACATGCAGGGCCACAAAATTGATGCCGAAATGTTTAAAGTCAAACGGATTCTCTGGGTAGGCTCCGCTGAAACTGGTATTTTCCACACAGGCCAGGATCAATCGCTTGGGTAGTTCCCCCAAGAACAGGTTTTCTTTGTTGGCGCTCATATTTCCAGCAGACACAGAGAACACTTTGGTTTGTACACGTCGGATAGGATACTGGGCTGGTTTTGTTTCCAAGGCTTTCATGTGCCCCAATTGAACGGCTGGATTCGGTTTCACTTTTCCGACATACAGGACTGCGTCTTCGATGGCAATCTTATAGTCAGCTGCATGCCCGTCTACGTTAGTGGCCATTAAGGCGAAGGTCGGAGGCGCCCGTATCAGTCGGATTTTGATGGGGATCATGTTCAAGAGGTATCGGTCTTGCATGAACATGTCTGCGTGCAGTCGACCCATGAGATCCACCGCGACGCCGTTCGCGGTCAAAGCCTTCCGTTTGCTATATCCCGTATTGTCGTTCTCTGCGCCCATGTGCTCGGCTTTGTCCTGGTAGAATAAAGCAGCTGTCAGTTGAGATTTTTTAGCCTCTCGTCCATGCAGCGTGTCGATGTAGGCTCGATAGGTGTACGTGTTGGTCGAGTCACTGATGAGTTTGTCGCTGAGAAATATATCCACCTGTTGAAACATCGAGTGCAGCCAGAGATTCGTCGGGCCCACCGTTGCTTGGTCGGCGATTCTGGTGCCATCTCCATTGACGATCTTGGCTTTCACATACAAGTATGTATGGGCTAAATCCACATAGGCCGTATCCGCAGTACTGATGGTGAACTCGATGGGCCCTGTTGCGTTGATGCTGGACAGCGGGAGATGCTCCACCCGTAATCCTTGTTCGGCACTGGTCTGTGTGGGCGGGACGGTCCACAAATCAAATTCACTGTTGGTGGAGGGGCAGGACTCGGCGTGGATCAAGGATATGTTTAAGAAAAGATATCCCGGGTCTTCGATGTGCGTCGTCGCTGGGTCGGTCGTCGACTGGTGCGTGGTCTCGGTGAGGCAGGTCTTTTATTCCCTACGGTGCGTTGTGCTTTGGCCACCAATACGCCTCCCGCTTCTTTGGCCCGCCGTTTCAAGGCTTCTTTGGGTGCAGTACCCCCCAATACATCACCGGCCACTTGCAGTCCACTGCGTACCGCTTGTTTGGCGATTGCTTTCACCCCACGCGTCACCAAGGGCAAGAACGTTTTCACGATGCTCCCGAGTATGTTCCCCAGTCCATGTCCACGTTGCATGCGTGCACCACTAAAAACCGGAAAGCCACCACTGGCCTGTTGGGCATAATAGTCCATATAGCTGCGTGCATCGCACTCGTAAGGCACCTTCATTATACAAAGCGGGGAGCACGTGCTTGTCGAAAATGAAGTGTCAGCACCACTTTCCCGCGTTCGAATGCCACCGGTCGTCCCGTGTCATCTCTTATATCCACCGTGATCGTGTTGATGTGGGTTTGTCGTACGGGCAAGTAGAGCATGTGGGTGAAACTGTGGGTGACTTGATCTGCATACAACTTTTTAATGGGCACCACCCGTAACAGAGGTGTGTTGATATCGCCCACGATGTGGTTGTCCACCACGTCCGAGTAGACGTAGAGTCCGTACATACCCGACTTCATATCCATCGGGATCTCGCCTTGATGGGCGGTGGGACCAGCGAACGTCCATAGATCGAAACCCAGCATTTGCTGTAGGATAGGACTCCGTACGACACTCGCGTTGGCGGTGACAATAAGCTGTGCCTTGTCGTTGTGTGCGTTGCAATCGAAGTCAACGTGATTCTTGAAGGGATAGGCTTTGATGGGTTTTGAAGTATGAGGGTGATGTGTTTACATTATTTTTGTATGTACACGTGGTGGGTCTCTCCGGGAAAGATGCCGGTCCGTAGTCGAAGGTGGTCGGGGGTGGCTTGCTTGAGGTCGAAGAGCATATACCCGTGCTGAGGCGTTGTGGCATCTTTAAAGGCTTCCAACGCAAACGGTGTGCGGCCGGGATATATCTGTCTCGCCAGGTGCAGCAGTTGAGTGGTATCTCTCAGATTTTTGAAGACCACCAGGTAGTGGGCATTTAAGCTGATGTTCCGATGTTCTTTTTTTTACTGAACAGATTCTGCACAATGTAGATGATGCTGAGCCGTGGATGGTGGCTGCCTTTGGTAAAGAGTTGGGTGACCCGCGCATCCGTCTCCGCCATGAGATCATCCAGAACCACCAAGGTGTCCGGTTCCAAATCGGCCAGGTTGGGTAGGCCTTCCACGAACGTGATGTGGGGCATTGCTGCATACGCTTCCATTCTCCATAACACCACACGACTCGGGCAATGGGTGGGGTGATCATGCTGTCGGCGTGCTGAAGGAGCTTCCGGACGAAGTGCGTTTTGCCGGAGCCCGTCGGTCCTGCGATGAGACACGTGAAGGGATGCTGCCAACGGGGGTCCATGGTTCGAGGTGTATCCGTTGTCGTGGTAACCCGCTCTTGTAAATTTGGTACGAGTGAACTGGAGTGGTGGGTACAACGTCGGTCGTCGTTGTCTGTACACTGTCAGGGATGATGATGGTGGTGGGTACAACGTCGGTCATCGTTGTCGGTTCACTGTGAGGGATGAAATCCGGTGGGTCTTCAGACGTACTGGGTGTACTTGGTGTAGATGTTGAGCTTGGTGTGGAGCTCGACGTGGCTTGTACACGGGTGTGGTGGTGACTGGGCTCGATACGGGGTTGACTGGTGCTATCTGTAGACTGGTTTCACTGATGGCTGGTGTTCTCAGTTGGTTAAGTAGCGTGCTGACATAGGCTACGTCGTAAAACACACCTCCGTACAACACACTCAGCAGGGTTAGCACTATCACCACAAAGCCCACTTGCGCTTTGCGCGTTTTGGGAGACGCTGTGTTCAGAGGCAGCTGCTGTTTGTCCATAGCACTGTGGTCAGACGTGGAATGAAGGATGACGGCAGTGGTGTCTGGCTTTATAGTCGTTTCACCTGGTTGGCAGCGACCCAGGAATTGAAGGAACTGGGCCAGCCTTGCCATTTGACGAAATGAAACAGTTTGCCACGTCGACGTTCCGTTTTCAAAATCTGCTCCACCGTGTAGTAGTCTTGCTGTGTTTTTACGACAGGCTGTAATTCCGTCTCGTAAAACGTCCCTAGCAACGGTTCCCCTTGAAGATCTTCCAGTTCATAGACTCGCTGCTGTCAGGGTAGGCGCCGTTTAATCAGGAAGTGCTCATCGCTCCAGTTGGGCAAGTAACTTTTCTCAAATTGACCTTTGACTTTACTGATCCGTACAGGGTCCCCGACCTTGACACCGCCTTCGGCGTTCGCTGCGATGGCCTGGGGTACAAGACACGCCGGACTTGGGCTTCATTGCGTTGGGTCACGGTAATGGGGGCTCTCTCTATACTCCGATGATAGGCTCGATTGTAACCACTCACAAGTTTCGGGAGAACATCGATGTACCGCCTTGTATTCTTATAGGTGAAATATTTATACATGCGGCCTTTGAATGTCCTGTTGAACCTTTCCACCACGGAAGCCTTGGTCTCGTTGTACGTATGGAAGAAAAACATCTTCTGGGCTTTCAGAAACTGTTGGAACGGTCTGTTGAGGAATTCCGTGCCTTCGTCGGTTTGCAAATACAAAGGTTTGCGCCCGGTCTTGAAGATGGCTTTGAACGCCGTTATGAGATTCGCCTCCGTTTTCGTCCGGATGGGTACCACCCACGCATACTTGGATAGGATATCGATGCACGTCAAGATATACCGATTCCCATCGTTGTGTTTGGCAAAGGCGCTCATATCGACCAAATCCGCTTGTCACTGGGCATCTATTCCTCCCACGATGACCCGGTTCAAAGGATCGGGTGGTCAAAGTCTAGCCGGGTAATCAATGGCATCGTCGTCTGGTTCATGGCTAGACAGTTGTTCATTGGGTTCTGCCGCTTCTTCTCTCCGGGCACGAGCCCACTCCAACCCGTCTGATGACCGCTCGTCCGGTGTAAACAGCTGGTCCACGATAGGCACCACTTTCTCGAAGGCTATCCACAGATCGGGGTCTAGGGTGAAGCTTCGCGTAGGGTCTTGGTAGCGGCCCAGGCGTGGGAAGAAGGGTCCACGGTATACGTAGATGGCATTGTCTATGTGGATGAGGTGTCCATCGAGCTCGCCGCTCAACACCCGTTTAAATTTGGTCCAGCCGTCACGGTGTAGCGTAACCGTATTCGATACGGTCTCAGCGGGCGACCAGCAAACATCTCCACGGTCTTCCACGAGGGTGACTTTATCTTCATAGACGTGTAACCCCACCCGGGGTGCAAGGGGAAGGATGGCTCGTAGGACTGGTGACATGCTTGATCCAATGACGATCGTTGAATGACGCACACTATGTCTGACCCTCGTATTTATAGTCAGGTCCCACTGTCAATGCCACAGCGCCAGGGTCAATAGGGCACAGACTATTGTGAGGCCAACCAGCCGTCGCTGGTTCCGGTGTGAGCGCTCGTGGTCCATAGCCAGAGCATCAAGGATGGCTGTCATAGTCCAGTAGTGGTGAGTGATGGCACACCTCTCCATCGAGTGCACTCTGTCGAGGACCGCTTCTGTCAACTCGTTCAGGATCTGGCATCGCCCCTCGTTGTCGTCGCCATCTGCAAACATGGACCGAACCACTGCTCGGTAACCCGTGAGTGAATTAACCACGGTGGCATACTGTAAAATGCGAGTCGCAAAGGGCTGGATCTCCGTCATGGCTCTGCAGCCGTAGAAATGAAGGTGTGGGATCCAGAGGGACGTGTTTTATAGACCAGGTGACACATGCGCGCCTAGATGTAGCTCTACGGGTGTAGTCCGTGATACGTACTATTCTGATGGGTTATGTGGCTCCTATAGAGATAGTACCTTATCGACAATGGGGACTACTTGTTCCAAAGCCGTCCATAGATCAGGGTCCAGAGTAAAACCACCTCGCTTCAGACAGAGGAGTCGAGCAAAATAGGGACCGCAGAAAATGTAGACGTCGTCACACAGGTGAATGCTATCACCGTGCAGGTCACCCAACAACACCCGTTTCAAGGTAGTCCATCCTTCCGGTGACAAAGAGACGTGCGCTTTGGGTTCAGGCGTACACCAACACCTAAGTCCGCTATCGATGAGGTCCACTCGTTTGGGATACAACAATAGGGTGCAGCCAGGTGTAAGCCTCCGGGTAGCCACAGTCCCTTCTTTCACCTCGGGGTGTAGTAAGTCATCCACCTCGGGGAGTACATCTTTCAGTGCCATCCATAAGGGTGGACAGAGTGTGATATAGGTACCTCCACTCTGTTCCAACCGGGGAAAAAGGGAATCCTCTCCAGCAGTGCGTATGTGCACACCGACTTCCACGTGCATGAAATCCCTTTCGGGTTCTTTTCCCTGTAACAATCGTGTCAATAGAGTCCAGCCTGATAGCGATAACAAAATCTTCACCTTCTGCGGTGCGTCTTGGACCAGTTCCAGGTGATCGTCATTGACGATGAGGTAGACGTCGGACGTCAGTTGGAATAACGCAAGCTCTGTTCCGCTCGCTGCCATGGTGGAGAATGAAAAGCGAACGGTTAGAGAGGTGGCTTTATAGTGTACCTGTTGGGTAGGGTTTTATACACCGTGTGAGTCATGGGCACTTGTTATACCATCTTGGATATGTCCCATAATGCACCGGGTCAAAATACTCGCTTCTGATTGGCTGAGAACACTCCTGCGCACACCTCCTCATGACCTCCACCATAAACCGGAAGTGACGTCATTACATCCGGGTGAAAGGGCCCAATATCCGCCATTATCCGCCATTTTCCCACAATGGCGGCCAATGGCCGCCACCTTCGGGTCTTTCCGGTCACTAGCCGCCATTATCCGCCATCTTGTGGCCACCGCGCATGCGCAGAATGGTGACAACGCCCGAGTCGCTAGTCCAGTCCGATGCCCCTTCACGAATGCTTCACATTGATACCTCCTTCCGCCACCAGCTCCATCGGCCCATTAGGGACTCCCTAGCTCGAAAAGTATTTTCGCACCCTTTGGCCACCCACGCATACCAGAATGCTTGAGCAACGATCTACTAGTCCAGTCAGATGCCCTTCACGAGATGCTTCACATTTGAAATTACCTCATATGACCCCATTGGACCATTAGTGGCTCCCCTAGCTCCAAAACGTCTATTTTCATACCCTTTGGCCACCGCGCATGCGCAGAATGGTGACAACGCTCGAGCCACTAGTCCAGTCATATGCCCCTTCACGAAGGCTTCACATGGATACCTCATACAACTCCATCGGCCCATTAGTGGCTCCCCTAGCTCCAAAACGTCTATTTTCATACCCTTTGGCCACCGCGCATGCGCAGAATGCCGATATTTCAACCCCACACCCAGCCCATCAGATGCCCCTTTACGAATGCTTCACTTTGATACCTCACTCGACCCAATCGGACCATGCAGCGTATTTGAATTCTGGGGACTACTTTTTCTCCGCGGAAGCTTTTTCCCGCGACCGCATCACCGCCAGGACCGCATCACCGCAGAGGAATACATTCCCTGCAACAATTGGAACTCTCCTGTGTTGGAGGTAGCTTTTTGGTCATTCTGCCGGAACTATAGTGCACTTGACCTCTCCGCCTCGTTTCCGCCCCAAATGACCTCTACATCCGGGTGAAATACGGCTCAATTTCAGTAGACACTACTACTCCCCTTGGACCAAAACGCCATTTAACCTGGTGTTGTGCGTTTGCATTATATTCCCACTTCTGGAAAATCTTTTTGGTCCAAGGAGTCCGTCATACTAAAAAATGAAAAGTTATGAATCATAACGTTTGAAGTTTTCGTAAGTAGATTAAAGTGACAAAATAGCCTGTTACAGTTGTTCGTATGTCGTGGTGTAGTGGATACGCACGTTGGATCACAAGCGCCTCGAAATTTTCTTTTACCGAGTTCGAATCCCAGGAGGGCAACATGTGTGACGTCGACAAGTTATTTCAATCTTTCTCATTTTTCAAAAAGAAATTGCATTCAGTATATCTGAAATTAGATTTCAGTCTATCATTATGAACGAATTAAAAGTAAAATAAATATTGTTTAAAGTGAACGTAAAGGCTGAGGCAACATGCACTCTGTGGGAAAGAGCTACATTGAAATACTGAAATAGCCGCAACAAATATTTTGGGGGATTTTTTTGCACCGAGTACGAACGAAATTATCTCCGTTGTATTATTGTTCCCCGGCTGCCGCCATGCTGGCTATCTCACTCAGGGCAGTGACGTTGTATCACCTCGGAGCTCTTTACTTCGTGGAGTTAGAAAGCGCAGAAAGCATGTAAACATAGCGACGAACGAGGAGGCTAGCCTGACTTCAAGTTCTGACGAAGAGACAAATGAAGGTTTACAGGGTTACCAGTTTGAACCAAAACGCTCCGATGTCGACGAAAGTAGTGAGTAGTTCATCGAACGTTTCAGGTCAGTAAACACTTGCTGGAGACACGCAACACAATCAAAACACGCTTGAAACAGCCGAGCTCTCCACCACCGCAATTACAATTCGTGCTACAGCGATGCCAAAACAAAGTGATACTACGTCACAGGAAAATATCACGTGCTCCGTACAAGCGTTTTCATTGGCGCAAGGCAAATCAATAAACTGATATGGCCGACTCCAGTCGCTCGTTGCATCAGTCAATAATTCCCGTGTTTGGAATTTTTTTTTTGGAAGAGAAAAAATCACAAAAAAATATTTGTTGCTGCCAAATGATACTTTTAATATAGTTCTTCCACACAGTGCGTGTGTTGTCGCAGCCTTTACGTTCACTTTAACGATGATAAGATACCATGTGGACATTACGGGCTAGTCAAGCGTTGAAATCGAACGATCAGTCGCTAGCTGTTACAACGGCGATATATTCGCCTAAATTGTGTATTTATTCTCCAATATGTGCATGTGAAATCGACTGCAACGTGGTGAAATAATAACGCCTTGGTATTGAAAATATGTGAAGCTATCATGGTTCACCGTAACGCTTAGTTCGTTGATTGACAGTTGCCGTCGACGACAAGTTGTACATTGCATTGTGATTGACAGATGGAGAGAAGAAATGTACATTCCTATGAGTCGGCTGGCTGTGGGCAAAACCCCCGCCTTACAATACCATCTCCTTTATCAAATTGGATGGATGTTGCTGCGCAAAATGGCTGGATGTTGCTGCGCTTCGGCTTCGGCTTCGGAAAATCCCCATCTCTTAACCTAGAAAAGGGAGATATCCTACTAGGAAAACAGGCAAAATTACTAAAAATGATCGCCAAAGCCCAAAATCAGCAGCGGACCACCTTAATGCCGTTTGGCTCGTATTAGAGGCTTGATTGACTTTGATAATTTCACAAGAATTTCACATTTCTAGGAAACGAACAAAACAAAAATTCAACTCTGTTGA
Source organism: Hanleya hanleyi (assembly GCA_036873755.1). NCBI lineage: Eukaryota > Metazoa > Mollusca > Polyplacophora > Lepidopleurida > Hanleyidae > Hanleya > Hanleya hanleyi. The sequence continues at coordinate 9,319 of JAVTVY010013350.1, forward strand.
CGTTCGCCGTAAAGGTCGAGGTGCACGCTATTGAGTTCATGGTGAGTTGATTGTGGTTGAACAACATTTTTACCCAAGAAGTCGCCTTCGAAATATCAATAAAAGTAGTTCAATAAAAAGGAGTCCGAAGCCGCTTGAGCAAGGAATAGGGATCAGTGACGTGAAAGCTTTATCTTGTAAACTTTGAACCTCGTGAACGTTCGACCACGTAAACTTTTAACCTCGTGTGAAAAGAATATAGGGATGAATATACAGGCGGTATGCTATGGTCTATCCTCTAATTCTCAATATCCATTGTCATTCAGTTTAAAGGAATCTGGCACAGATCTTGATCATGCTCGAAAGAATCCTCGTAGAAATCATCTTTTTTTATGAGGGGAATATTGAATGAAGTAGGCTACTGGTTGTAATGGAGCTATTATCTCGCTCTACAGAATTTGATTAGGGAAAGTATTCCAAAGAAATTGTCCGCATAATACACGATCTAGGAATCGAAAGCGGAAGTTCACCATTTATTCCATTGTCCCATTGTACCGTCATCTCCCAGGTGTGTTCTTTCTTCGAATACCCTCTTATTAGACGCTATATACCGTACTAGTGTAAAATGAGAACGATACAGGCCATAAAGAACAATATGGAATGAGAACGGGTGGGGAATTAGATCAAAGAGAATTGGACCGCCACGTTTGATCACGTCGCAGTTTATAGTGGAAAGGATTCAACGCCGTAATTTCATTCCGAACACCAAACCAGTGCGGACATGTGCTATACAACCGTGTGTGTTCACAAAGGTGCTACTGAGAGCTCGAGGAATGGAGTCTAAAACAGTTTAACATTTCAATAGCATCTATGTAGCGTCGAATTAATGTCGGGAATGAGCAACCTGTCGGAAATGCATATAGTGTGGAAATCGACGAGAGAAAAAACTACCATATTCAAATCAAGGTTATGATGAAGACGAATCAGATGAAATGGTCAAGGAATACTATATCCCAGCGATTACAAAGACTTTACTTAAAGCGTATTCTGCTCAAGTGATGAAACGGCGAACTCTACAATATGATTATTTCCACAGAGAAATTATGAAAACAACGAGGCGTCTCCAAACAGGATACGATATAGATTACGAGAAAGCCCTCAAGCAGACTATTAACATGCGGAAATTACTTATTCGATAAATTGTTAAATGGTGAATATGAAACACAGGGATAAGATTCAGCAATTGGTGACTAAAATACTGTTAAGTATAAATATAAGTAAACTAAGTATATTTAATAGAATTTCACATTTATACATTCTACATGGAAACCTATGTTACCTTATCTTGTGTTGAAATGTTATTTTTCATTTATCAATAGAACTTACATATATCTTGAGTGTGTTATCAGTAGAGCCTTCTCTTCTCCTTCCTATGTTGATACTGGTTGTAGTATAATCATAATGTAGCTTTCCTAAATATTGCTAGATAAGCCTATTTCCGGTTGGATGTTACGTCACTAGCATGTTTAAAGGTCAACCCAAACGCTCTGAGGTCAAAAATATAAAAAAAATAGTCCTTTCGATTCTGAAAATAATGATATTTTTTTCATAATTTTGTGCAGTCTGGTTGGCGAGATATTGCCGTTTGAAAGGTGAAAATCGCTCTCCTGTCAATTCCAGCTGTGACGTCACGGAGGGAAGCCGTCTTGTATTCTCTATGTTAAAGCCGTATACCACAGTCGTAAGTAGTTGCTTATTTCTGGAGATTTTCGGAGTATCGGGACATCATTTGTTAAATATGCCGCGACGTTGTGTAGTGGGAGGTTGCAGTTTTACTACAGATGACGGTGTTGGTATTCATTTGTGGCCTAAAGACGAGAAAATCGCTGCAAATTGGACGAAATTTGTACGCAACACGAGAGTGTGGAAAGAGGGCCTGAGCCAGTACTCGTATAATTTGCTCGGCACATTTTGACAGAAATTAGACATCATTCGAGGACATCTACAGCGTAGCAGTTGAATTCGGGTACAAACCAAAACTAAAGAGAACAGCTATTCCAACTATCAAACCTAAGAACAATCAGAATGTGACGGCAAAGAAATCGGACAAGGAGAATCTATCACGGACATCGGCTGAACGAACCTAGCCTGCAAGCGAGGTCTCGGGCCGGGCAGGGAGACGGCTGTACATGCCCTGCTCGCTCTCGCGTGGCATTTGTTGCTTGAGCACCTACAGGTTAGATTGGATGAGTCTCTATTTCATATATACTATTTAATAATACTAAAATGATCTTTCATAAATATATATACGCTTGATAAGTAAATAAATAAAAAACATCAATTGGAGTGAATGGCTGTAAATACAGAAGTGATAATAATACTTTCATAATCCCTTGACATTTGAGATTGTGGGAATATCATTCGATTTCAATTTAATTGAGGTAATTTGTCGAAAATTGAGCAAATGTGAATGCCGATCCACTCACCATGGCTTACTTTTCGCCATGAATGTCCAAAGTATTTTTTATCAAACTATAATATAATTCTGAAATTGGTATTTCATGGGGATTATGGGAAAACAAACAAAATTCAAATCGGACGTATATCAGTAGAGTTATCAACAGTTTACTGTCCATACTGCCGAATCCCAGAGTTTATCCCCTCGAAAAGGCTGCCTCGGTCAGTAACAACAATAACAACACAGATGTGCTCGTTCTTTACATCACAGAATCGTTCTACATTCAATACAGTTTGAAATATATGGACATTTGCGCTTATAGATGACGATAATAAGGTTTCCAGTCAAGTTGCATACCAATCACTATTCAACAAACGACCTCTCCGAATCCTGTCGTCGTCGAGTTCCACGTTGTCAGAGTGGTTGTCACTGTCAGAATCGGAGCCGTACGGCTCAAATTGATAGGGCTGAATTCCGCCATTGGTCTGCAAACAACTGTTAATTTGCCCGTCATCATCCTCCTCTATGTCTATTTCATCTTCTTGGCGAAAAATATTTCCATCTAAGCATCTGATATCGCTCGAATCGACATCTGAACCGGAGCTCTGACTGCACTCACTTTCCATGTTATCCGCTGTTTTTTTCTCAGGCAACTTCCCTGCGTGACGTCATCACGCCAGCTGTGAAAGTGTGAAAAGCCCACTTTGCTCCCATATTACGTGTGTTTCTGATCAGATTAGAATTTTTTCAATATTTTTTTCATACAAAGTGAAGTATGAACTATGATTTTTAAGGATTTTTAGACCAAAAAAAATTCCGTTTGGGTTGACCTTTAACTAATTGTCATCGCCTTAAGATATTTGAATAAGATAGCTTGAATATTATACAGCTAAGTCACGTGCTGTAGTCTCCATAATTCAAAATGTACCTATCCTTCCTTAAACCCATCCTCTTAAGAGCATCTACCTGAATATGCGGTTGAGATATACGTTCGCGCTGGTTTGGATTTTGAAGTGACATGATGGCGATGGATCGTTTTCTCTATAAACTGTCACGTTATTAAACGTGGCGGTCCTATTCTGATCTAATTTCCCGTTCGTTTCTTATTCCATATTGCTTTCTGTTCTGTATAGCCTATATATATTCTCATGAATTTAGTGCGGTATACCGTCTAATAAGAGTGTATGCCGAAAACAGGCACACCTGCGAGATGACGGTACAACGAAAAAAAATGCAATAAAGGGTGCACCTGCGCTGTAGATTCCTATCTCGTGTATTAGACGGACAGTCTCTTTAGAATCCAGTCCTTTTACCAAAACCAGTAGAGCTAGGCAATTGCTTCATTAGAACCAGTAGCCTAGTTCTTTCAGTATTCGCCTCACACAAGACAAGCTTTCGACGCGGACTTGTTCCATCTATAGAGCATGAATAGATTTGAGACAGGTTTCTTTAAACTGAATGACCCTGGATATTGAGAATCAGCGTATAGAGCCTATAAAAAAACGCGTGTATTTTGATTCCTATACCATTTTCACTTGGTCAAAAGTTCACTTGGTCAATATTTTACCAGGATGTTATTACACGAGGTCAAATGAAGTCGCGGATGCCTGACCCCTGTTCCTGTGGCATCAGACTCTCTTTCTTACCCTACTAATCAACTGTAGGCCTACACATAATCCTACTGAAGAAGATTGATGGATTTCTAATTTGAAGAATTTATTATTTGGTATTGCGTAACCCTCGCCACATAACGATTCGGAATATGGAGTGATTTTTGAAAGAGAAAGAAAGAATAACTTGGCCGTCAGCGGTCCACAACATGAAAATGCATGTACTATGCCTAATGTTCCATAATTGTGATTCACATTAGTCCTTCTTTCTATGATGCATCATTGATGTTGACTTCAAATCCTGATTTGTCGCATTTGATCATTTAAGATGAAATAAATTATTTGCACACACAGGCAGTGTGCCCTTCCCCCCGGCTACGTCACCGCTTAATATCATAGAATTTATTACAAACAGGTGATTTATAAGCGTTCATTGTGTCTTTCTGAAAACAAATATATATATATTTTAAGCTTCTTATTAGCGAAATGTTCACTGATTACTTTTGCAACAAAATGCGTTTAGATTAAGTTGACTCGTTCCCGTCAAGATAATTTCCAGACTCATCTGAAGATTACAAAAAGAAGCTATACCGTATTTGCAGATCATGAAGAAAATTATACAATACCTTCCACACCAGCAGTCCCAGTACACAAATTGTCAGTGCGAATTTCATAGTTCAAGCGTCTTGGAGTACAGTATAACTGCGTCAATCTCGACTTCCCGAAACAAAAGAGTGACAGAGTGTGTACAAGGAATGACTTTCAAATCCCCAATTAGCATTGTGTGCCACGTTCACGTGAATTATTGATTTTAAAATATCGATAACTTTCTTTTTCAAAGTGGCAACCATATATAGAGAAACATATCCTTGGATTATTACACAATATGAGATTCACACGAAGACAATAACTCGATCAATCTTCCAACGTGGACCTGCATGATATCAAAATACTCTTCGATTTAGCAAAAAAGCTCGCCATAATTGATGACATATGCCTAACAGCTGCAGGGAGCTCATGTTTGATTCAACTGCACAACTAGCCTCTTGCTCTAGCCCGGAATAGGGCTGTGAATGCGGGAGTGAGGATTCCCTCCCTGTAAGGCACCGTTTCCAATTATCGTTCGCGAATGAATCGTTTATTTCGTCAAATTTTCTCGAAGTCGCGATTTTCCAAGGCGCGAGGGAATGGTTTTTTTTCTTCAAAATAAACGATTCATTCGCGATCGCTGTTCGAATGGTTCTTTTTTCTGTTGGTAATCGTTTTTCAATCGAGAAAATTCTCGCGAATAAAAAGCGATATCGCGATTCAATCGCTTTTTAATCGAGAAAATATAAACGATTGAAAAAAAAACGATTGAGGATTATAGCCGAAAGTAGTACGCCATTGGTTCAGCCTGACTGACCCGCATACACGTTCGAGTTTCTAACACTTCAGTCAGACTATATAAAGTTCGATCATTTTTTCTTCTTCCTTTTCCATTCTTTGCCTAGTGTAAAACTATAGCGTGTTCTGTACAGTTGGCGGTTATATAGATACGATGGGGATATTGAAAGAAATTGAAAAAAATATCTATATATACATAGGAATAATGGTTATGCATATAATTATAACTTCATATTTACATATATTTTGTACGGGACACAGGCCCGGATATGGTCAGATTGGGTCATTTGCACTTGCAATTTCGTGTATTATTTTGGGTATTTCTGTGTTTTAAAGCTGGTATTATTCCAGATTTCTTGTGTAGTATTTTTCGTGAACGTTTTTGGCATCTGTGCGGGCTGAAATTTTGAGTTGATTCATCAGATTTTCGCTGTACGCGTGGTTTTTTGTCCTACGATCACCATTTTCCTTGTGTAGATAGATGGCGCTGTATTGAATATCACATTGTCATACGGGGCTTTTGAGTCTTCGCAAGCACTTAATTGTTAATATATAGCGCGGGATATTTGTAAAAATTTTCACAACTGGTTAATCCAGTAAGAGATGAAATTATATAATATTCAGTTGGTTTTTGGCTTGAGCTTCCCTTTGGAATCATTCATAGTTCATTTATCAAAATATAAAATTAAAATAAAAAGTATTGTACATATGCGAATCCAACCGTTATATGCGATTCAATCAAAAAGATATGTATTTGATATAAATATGAAATCACTGCCGCGAATATTCTTATAATAAATAAAATTAACTTGATGGTGATTTTTTTAACTTATTCACATCTCAATAGTTTAAAAACTGTACCAAAACATGAATGTATACCCTTTCCTAATGTATGTTTTACTATAACAAAATATACATATTTAATTACACTATTTTTCACCTTAACTCACCTAGAAATTCTCGGCTGGAGGGCTAAGCTGTTCTGGGTTATCGCCATGCGCCCATTCACACCTCTATCAAGCCTGTGCCGTAATCATTCTGATAATGCAATCAACGAACTCAAATCCACTTATGACCTGTACCCGGTATTTACAAAACAAGATATTGTGACTATCATCCTGTATCATTAATACATTGTCGACTCACACGATTATTGAATAAACATGTAATTTTGTCATTTACGCTTCGCCAGAGTAAATCTGAGCGCGAACGTCACAGGAAGCATGGTACAGGAATATGAAAAGATATTTCCAGCATACGCCCTACTTCGGCTTGTAGGAGACTATAGATCGTGAATCATATATATTATTCGGTTATCTTACGCATTTATACAGTATAGTATAGTAATATAGGTTTTTCCATCGACAAATCCGCAATCAACATTACATGTAGTTCCCAGTTCGCGGATAGAGCGGCGTACGACGGCAACACGGCCTGTTTGTCAAATATCACTCCGCCTCACGATTCTCTCGCGCCTTGAAAAAAACGATTCTCTCGCGATTGAAGATTCGCGATCAAGAACGGATCGCGCATGGGTAAACGATTCAAAAACGATATCTCGAGAGAATGGTTTTTTCCAGAAAAGGTTCAATCGTTTTTTCTCATTTTTTTTCTCGATATCCTCGCGACTGATTCGCGATTGATCGTTTTTCAATCGAGAAAATTGAAGAAAAATCGCGACTGAAGAAAAAACGATTAATGGAAACGATCCCTAAGTGCGCGCGCACACTAGCCTGACTACGTCAGCCCCAATATGTAAATAAATACCAGTGACATCCTCGCTCTCAAAATAGAGTATCCAATCAGAGTGCTTGTAATGGAGGCGTGTCATTATTCGAATTTAGCCATTCGGTGCGCCGGTAACACCACCCTCCAACAGATTATTCTCGGTATATTGAGTATGCGTAGGAGAGATTACTTCATTACTCAAAGAACAGATTCGTGCGTGTCCGTGTACATATCCAAGGTTCAAGGTTCAACGTTCTTTATTTGCTGATCACAGCGCCCGTTATCGAGCAGATATGCAATCAAGCGAAGATAGTTAAGTATATATACATATAGAATAACCTAGTTGATTAGAAATAATTTGATTTATGGAAAAAATAGCTGTCGTGATACAAGGAACAATAATACCAGGAGCAACGATTTCGCTGATATTTTACATTAAATTATGATCATACTGACCAGTATCTGTGTGTAACACTAACACCGTATATTAGCTAACATCTCTCATTCCTGTGCCAGTAACACATTTGTCATGTTTAGATGCCGAACCATCAATCATATTGCTACGCGCGCTCATACAATCATGAACAAACTTACCTAAATTTTTCACAATAATTGGATCCTCGCACGATAAGAGCCAAATAAATTTGTTTGAAATATCGAGTTGAGAAAAGTTGGCATTCATGCTATCACATTTAAATAGAAATATGTCCCGAAAATTATCATATTTATTACATTCCATTAAAAAATGGAATTCATCTTCAACCTTACCAGCATTGCAAAGAGTACATAAACGCTTATCCGGTGGTACTTTAGCAAATCTACCTTTCTCAGTCTGAAGGTCATGGCTACTTGTTCGTAGCTTACATAAGTCACTGCGATGATCTCGATTCAGAATAGATAAGTAAGGTTCCAACACAAAATTTAGCTTGAAGGTTCTATATGTTCTGAGTTTGTTACCATAAGCTACGTTGGGACGGTCGGTAAACAGTTGTTCATTCCACCAATTACAAAATACAGAAGAGAAACTTCTTGCAGCTTTGGAAACTAAGCTACCAACAGATAAATTTTTTTTCTGTTCATATAAATGACTTAGATTTAAGAATGACAATATACTTTTAATACCCGTTACCCAGGTCTTTTTTCCTTGGGTGTCCAATTTGATAGAAAAATCAAAAGCTTTCTTTAATAACGTATCATCAGGCATTTCAAATAAGCAACGGCAGTATTTAAGCATTGAACAAATAACATCAATTAGCATAGGACGTCGACCGAGTTCACCTAACACAGCACAATTTGTACATCTGGAGTTGACCCCCAGAATGTATTTACAGTACTTCAAGTTAAGTCTTTCAAGTGGTTCATTCTTAAGATAGTTATCTAAAAATGATTTTTTACTCAGTTTTGTGACAATGGATGATCCCCATATTTCTGAACAGTAGAGCAAAATAGGCTTAATAGTATGATCAAATATATGCAAAGAAGTGGAGAAGTCTTATCCACTCGGTCATCTTTAAGGCATATTACGAGTACGGAGCTCAGCCCACCAGAAGCACCTGTCATTCGAAAGTTCCTAGTGACACCTATGCAGAAACTGACAATTCAAATCGGTGTGCGAGAAATGAACCTCGAGCGACCTGGAGAGAAAAGGCTTTGATCTCGGCTACTCCGGCTATAGTAGATCTGCTATCGATATCCAGATGTAAGACACAGACAAATCGTTGCCCTGTTTTGATTTGACTGGGTTAGCGAAGATGAGGAAACATGACAGCAGTGTTTTTACCTCTCGGGTACTTTTGCCAGAAGGGTATTGTCGTCATAATGTACACCCGTCAGTCCGTCCGTCCGTCCGCCTCCGATTTTTCGTTACCACCATATTTCAAGAATGACTGCCTAAGAATACCAAATTTACATCACACATACAAATGGTCAATCTAATTAAAATTAAATCCTATCTGCTCCCCATTTCGATATGTCGCTTGTAGGATCTAACAGGCTTGCAGTAACTCGCGTGTTAACCAATCCCGAGAACGCTTCATTGTGCTTTGAAGGGACAAAGAATTTTGGTTGGCTCAGCCGAATTAGCTGGCTCGCTGGCGGGGTGTCATTTCATGTTGCCGCGGTCCCGACATTGTGACACCATAATACAGGGTGGATATATGGACTGATCTTTGGTGTAAACATTGGGGTAAATGGACACAGTGAACCTATCTCCCCTCCACGACTGCAAGTGGGTGCGACCATGATGTCATGATGCTATTAAATATCCATGGTATGGGCGCCCAGAACACCAAATTCAATTGAAATACGTAAGATCCTATATAGCGACATGTACGATTGAGGAGCATTGCTAGGATATTAATTTATTAAGATTGACAAATGGTCGCAGAGCAGGAGTCAGCGAGATTGATCTATATTTTCCAAGGTCACCAAATCAATTTATCATGAATTGATTGTTACCATCATATCTCAAGAATGACTATGCATAGGACCACCAAACTTACTTCACATATGTATATGGTCTTATAACAGAAACCCATCAAAATTGGTGAGATTGACCTATTTTTGTCTGGGTCACTAGATCAAATTTGTCCATTCATCTCTGGTTGCTTTTTATCACCATATATCAAGAATGATAAGGCCTAGGCTTACTGAACTTACACTAGAAATACATCAGGTCTTGGACTTCACTATACAGTCAAAATTGTCCTTGGGGTATTGTCATCATGTACGTACGTACGTTCATCCGCCTTTATATGCCTAGGTACACTAAACTTACATCACATTCATGTGGTCACAGCACAGAAGCCTATCGAAAATCAATGAGATCGACCCAGTTTTTTGGGGTCACCAGATCAGATTATGTCACTTTTTCAGCATTCAATTTTCTTTAAAATGACTGCATGAGAGCACCAAACTGGCATAACACATGCATGTGGCGTAAGAGCAGTCACTTATTGCTTTTTACATACCGGTACTGTAACTCAAGAATGATTATGCCAAGGCTAACAATTACAGTGGACACATAGTTGGGCTTCAGTTACAATTGGCATTGGAGTATTGTAATCATGTTTGTCTATCATTACCGCGATGTCTCCAGCATAAACACGACTACCTAACTTAAATCACATAGACATATGAGAATTAGATTGATCTATATTTTCTGATTCACTGTTTATTGTTGTCATCAAATGCTTGTTCTTAGCAAGGGCCCTATTTTAATACCGCCAGGGCGGAGGGGTTCTCATTGCTTTGCGTGGTTCATGTTTTTCATATCCCTGGGTGCAGCTGGATGTGCTAAAACAGTTCGATAATGATCATCTCAGTCCGTTTCGGGGACGGCTTGTAAGACACAAGGCACGTTCGCGCTCTATATTAACCCTGTCTGGCCTGGGCGATGTGGGGTGTACCGCAGCCTGGTGGGGGGAGGCGGAAAGTGCCCCCCCCCCCCTAAATATTTTCGCTATCGCTAAGGCTAGAGGGCTAAAACTCTCCACACTATATCTTTGGGTCAATTTCTACAAGAAAATGTAAAAAAAATCCAAGATGGCCACCATGATGACGTTACTGTGACGTCATTTTCAAAGAGTATTTTTGGACGATTTTTGGTCAAAATCTTCGATTTTTTTTATTTTTGTTTTTTCTTCGCAAAAACTGCATTATAATTTAGTAAATAATAATCTGATATGAAATAAAATAAGTTTTACCAACTTTTCTATACAGAAAACATGACTTTTTCTGGTACCCCACATGGCCGCCATTTTGAATTTACCCATGATCCTCTGCTCGTGAGGTTATGCAAATAGGGTTAAAATGATCCCAATATGATATCCTATAACGTAACGAAGTTTCAGCTCTCCATTTTTTGGCGTTCCGGAGATATCGGGGAGGAATCAGGGGGTGTTTTTTGGTGATGCTAAGACATATGGTTTCAGTAAAATGCATAGAATCGCGCTGAATCAACATGCTGAATTTTTGTGTAATTTTTGAAGAAATATGGCGAAAACATCACTTTTCTGGTACCCCCCATGGCCGCCATTTTGAATTTACCCATGATCCTCTGCTCGGGGGGTCATGCAAATAGGCTCAAAATGACCCCAATATGATAATCGGAAAAGTCACGAAGTTTCAGCTCTCAATTTTTTTTGTCGTTCCGGAGAGACGAGCAAAAAAACGAACAGGGGGGGGGGGTCAGAATGTTCCCCCCCCCCCCAGGCCAGGTAGGGTTAATCAAGCTGGGATGACCTCATCCGAAAAGTTTGAGAGTTCATATTTTCCGCCCTCTGTTGGACCTGAAACAATGGCTGTCCGTGGTTCTGTAAGGCAAATTAAATGTCGGCATGAATTCACCAATTTCCCATCAAGTTTCTGGATAAACGCCAGCCAAACTACTTGTGTAGAAAGCTTTTCTCTCGTACTAAGTTATTGTCATCGTTGATTAAATAACAGGGCTTGACTTTGAGATGACGACATATATTTTCTCTAACATTGAACCGTGCAAGAAGTCAGTAGGCCTTCTGCGCTTTGTGGTCCATGATCATCACGCATCCAAGATTTGTCAAAGTAACACTTTGCAATACATTCATTTCGTCAAATCCTATATTCGAAACTGAAGATTAGAAATTAGTTATATGGGATTGACATTTAATCTTATTGGGTCCTAAAAGGGGAAAGAGTTGATCATAGGGGGGGGGGGGTCAATCTGTCATGGATGATTTAAAATATTCCTGTAGGATTTTGAAATGCTATGAGATTTTCATTCCATATGACTTTAAAATGATCATACACGTATGGAAATTAGATCCTACATGAATAAGATTTTGATCCTAAAAGATTTTAAAAAATCGTATGATATTTTTGGTACGGGCACATTCGCGGATTCCATGATTGACGCTTAGACATATTGTAGAACAACAGAATTGGCACGCAAACGAAACAATGTCAGCAGATCAGTACTTTTGAGAGTTGAGATTAGCCCGTATCCGCCCATGAGACATCTGACCTGCTACTTGCCCTGAACTGAAGATCTGATCACGAAGGCGAAGCAGTAGTACTGAAGGGAACCGAGATGAAAATTGGTATTAGTGTTATGACAGTCTTCTGTCAGATTAAACAGCCGCCCTGATTATGTGGCATACTTCTCTCTCGGTGGAAACCATCTTGTGGTTTCATTATTTTTATTTCATACACATTTGAAATTGGTATCAACTGTCATACGAAACAGGTATTTCGATTATTGATGCGGAAATTCTTTTATGTACGACGGCTGAATATTGAATATGGGATCTGACCATTGCTATGCAGTGTGGACTAGGGTAAAGTTTAGTGAATGGGTTGAGCTTTCTGGACCTAATTATACATTATATATCTTCGATACAAACGTCTAAGTTGTAATTTTTGCGAGGGCAACGGGCGCGAAATGACGGTTATCTGACAATCGAATACCGGACAGTTTCCTGCTTGTTATGATTGGAACACATTGACAACGTGAAGCAGCGCCAATCGCGGGAATTGGGAAGATGTGTTTTAAAATGTTACTTTGATAAATCTATGCCGGATACGCATGACAGAACTCATTAAATGAAGCGAAAATATCATCCCAAGGAATTTCTTGAATTCAACCATTTTATGTTATCAGTAACGACGAGGCTTGCTGAGGAAGAGGAGCTTAGCAATTACAACAAAGTTATCCGCTGATTCAGATAAGGAGGTGTGGTCAAAAATAGGTTTCAGACGGTGGCTGTGTTGAATTCAAGATGGTTGCCATTACAAAACGCCGAAAATGCCACCACGTGAAGCTAAATTGGTCATAGAAATTGTTGAAAATGACAACATCGACATTCTTGGTCTACATGCAGTTGAGCCTATTTGACAAACTCAACGTCCAAACGTCCACAAATTTACACAAGAATACCATTGCACTAAGACTTGATGGGACTAGCCTCTGGCCATAGTCCGTTCAGTTAACATGATATGGACAAGACTGGGTAAAAGGCGGTGGCCATTTGGAAATCAAAACGGTTAACATTAATAGGCAATTCACAGTGGTGACTTCAAACTCCAATATCTCTCCAGCCGCTTTGAGTATCTACTTGAAACAAACGCCATTTTACACAGAATCACGAGCAATTTATACTCCTAATATTTATCACAGACAATTTAGGTTTTCCATTAAAGTGATCGTAAACCCTCAAGTAAAGTTTCCATCAAATGAAAGATTGCAAATAGTGTGGGAAAATATTTATAGTAATTTTTTTCGATTTTATTACACAGAGTACTGCAAATAAAGCATGGCATTCTATGGTGGTCTGTTGCAATCATATTTAGGTCCAGTGACTTCACATTGACATACTTCATATATTCCAAACTGTGTATGCACTTTCCAATGCTTGATTCAAGCTTAAGGTGTGTATACTTTGAGTTTCGACACAGACTCACTGTTCCAATGTGCATGTTTCGCCAAAATCGGGGAAATTAAGTGCAAGATTCAAATTGACTTAACAAGCTACCGTCTCACAGATTTTGGTGAAACATGCACATTGAAACAGTGAGTCTGTGTCGAAACTCAAAGTATACACACCTTAAGCTTGAATCAAGCATTGGAAAGTGCATACAAAGTGCAATGTGTTGTACGCACTGTTTGACTGATCAGCATGTATATTGAAATCTCCTATGATGACAGTTTTACAGTCTGGATGCAAATATTTTGAAAGATGGTGAATTGCTGGTCTAATACTGGGTACGGATCTGCAGTAAACACACATGATGACGAGCGGTACAGGATATAGAAGCTCCAGTAGTGTTATTTCTGTGTTATTGAAGTTTATATGTAGTAATTTTGTAATTTCTCGCGGTAATAGATGATACTGTCATAAGGTGATCTTCTTTGGCTGAAGTCATTGCGGAAAGATTTGAATGCTGGAATCCGAAGATTTTCACTTCTATCAGAAGAACCGAGTTTGGTTTCTACGAACATGTTGATACTGGTATACGAAAAGTTGAAATCACTGGTAATATCTTCGAAATGCCGTTTAAGATTTGGAAGGCAATGATGAAAGAGTTTGCTGGAATGTTACACAACTGTGGTGAAATGGTAAGTTGGGAAGACAGACGTCTTTTCATTTCCTGTTCAACATCCTTTGAAACAGTTATACAGTCCGTTTTGAATTCTCCAAGAACAAATAGGTTGGCTAGGGAGGTCACGCGACTGAAAGCAATATAATGTAGATGTGGTCTTTTCTGGTTTGGCAAATTCAAAACTGCACAGTTCAGTGTGTCACCTTGAGCACGATGAATAGTTTTAGTACAAGCTAGTTGAAAAGTAAATTGCTTCCGGAGGAGCTTAGCATTTTTGTAATGTCCTACTGGAAACTGTCTGGTTACTGGAGAGAGAGGTGTCCAGAAATTTGATATCGTGGAGCTGTACAAGTGTTTACTGTTCGAACGTACATGTAGGTTTAAGCCAATTTCTGGATAATCAAATAATACCCAGATGATAAACGATGTGTTTTTACATTCGTGCCAAAGGTGAACATTTTTGTGGCACAGCTTGCTCCGTTCACCAATCAATCTGCCGTGTCTATGTCCACAGTAAGTTCATGGTGCAAGTCGGTGGCAGTTTTAATACACTTTGCTAGACCCATTGCATCTTTGGCTTTCACAGGAGCTTTGTCTAAAATCTTTTTCTTTACTTCACATGAAACATCTCCAAGAACTATGCCAAATGCATGAAGTTCAATTTTCCTTGTCGTAGCCATACTGAACATCTTGTTATTGTAATCATCTACAGATTTATTAAAATACATTATATGTTGAGCGGTTATCGGATAGGATGCGTCACGGACAGTAATCATTCTAGTTTTGAGAATATCCAAGTCGGCTTTAGTTTGCATACCTTCTCTCAGCCTGTTCAAAATTTTGGCGAATGCACCATCTTCTCTTTGTCGCATTATTTGAGAGAGTTCCAATAATTTAAATTTGTCTGTCCAAATGTTCGGGGCAAGAGGTAAGTAATCAGATGATGAAGATTTGAAAATCCAGTTATCTTGAACAGGATGGAACTGAAACAAATCTCCAACAGCTATGATGTGTATCCCTCCAAAAGGAATCGATGTCTGTGTAGTAATTTTCTGCAGGCGAAGATTGATGAAGTTGAACATACTGAAGCCACACATGGAGATTTCTTCAATAATGACAACCTTCACTCTCTGGTACTTCGATCGTAAAGAGTTGCCATTCTCAGAGTTCAGCTTTTTGTAACTGAATCCTTGCTTGGCAGGTATGGGGAAAGCAGAATGAATTGTCTTGCTACTAATTAAATAAGCAGCTTTACCAGTGGGTGCTACAAGAAGAACTGTCAAACTTTCTGGATCTTCTTCAGCTGCAGTATTGTATTGTCGCAGGAGGGCTTGATGTATGGTTTTCACCAGTTTTGTTTTACCAACACCTACTCGTCAACTCAAGAACAAGAACTCTTGTGCGCCTCCTAATTTAGCCATGTGAAGCACATGATCCAAAAAGTCATTGCTTTTGGTTTAGTGTCAGGACCATAAGACGAAATTCATCATCCGAGACCCTATTCCTAACATGTTCTTCTTGTATATCTGTGCCAGGTATTCCCAAATCTTCTCCAAAGTCATACTGGGTAAAGAGATTTTCCTCTGAGTTGGTAGGGAAGATTTCTGCATCTTGAATATCTGACATATCGTATGATCTTTTTCTTTCTCTTCCCCATTTTAGTTTTTGACGATAAGGTTATAATATTTGAGATGTTCTCCGTTTCATGAACTTGCCCAAGGTAATCTTCATCATAGGCTAGGTCAGATTCAGGAA
Source organism: Hanleya hanleyi (assembly GCA_036873755.1). Taxonomy (NCBI): domain Eukaryota; kingdom Metazoa; phylum Mollusca; class Polyplacophora; order Lepidopleurida; family Hanleyidae; genus Hanleya; species Hanleya hanleyi. Next base: position 25,309 of record JAVTVY010013350.1, read on the forward strand.
CATTGTTGACTCCTTTGCGTTTAGTTTGGGGTTTGTTGATGACATCGTACCAAGCTGCCAAATCAGCTAAGCAGAGACTTTGAAGAGAATGTGGTCTTTCAGCGTATCTTTGTATAATATTACTGCATTTAATATCTTCGGATTCATCGGGTAGTTCTTGCAGTATGTGAGAATTTTTAAGCACAAATGGTCGGGCATCTTTTGGAGAAGTATTGCTGAAATGGAAATTTCTTGTTGATTTTCGAAGTGGAAGTTGCGTCAGATACACTGCTTCTTGTGCACCAATTTCAACATTGCGCAAGAATTGGTCAGCTATGGATCGCACTTGTTCTCTGATGTTGCATTCCCCTTTTTTGGCATCATCACAGGCCTTCTCATAAGTTCACTCATGCCTTTCTCTCCCTTACTTATATAACTGATAATATACATGGCACATGCATATGCATCGGTGACAAACTGGATGGCCATATTGGTTTGCCATGTCTTCAAGATATCTCTGTTGTAAGCATTTATCCTTACTGCATTAGGATCTCTCTTCAAGAATATGGAACTTTCTTTTAAAGTACTTCTTAGAGCTATGGAAAGTATTCTTCATGCGACATGTGAATGCTTGCCAACAAATCGTCGAAGGATATATCAACATCAGTTATAAGCTGTGCAATAGCTGCAGAAGAAATTATCCAGTTTTGCTGGTGTTTTAGAACAGTATTTGATGGCATATTCATCAGTGGCTCCAAAATTGCGGTTTCTTTCATTGGAAGCTTTGGAAAATTAAATCGACAAACATTTTCTTTTTTCCTGTAGGTATGGGTGTGGCGGTGTATTTTGAACTTCACCAGATGATAAAGGTCTTTGGAGTTTTCAATGGCGATATATTTGTCAATGAAATTGACGGCATTTGTATCATCTTCCATACAGACTGGGGCATTATCCGTCCATACAAGACTATATCAGTGGGGTGATCCCCGTTTCTGGAACTCAATACGATAACAAGCTCTGGATGAGCTCAAAGACCTCCGTCGAGGCAACAGGGTCCGTAGGGGAATACATCACTGAATAACGTAGGGCCGGATGTCAAGCTCAATTTTGCATTTGTTGGACGTTAACTCCACCAATGGTAATTAACCTGGGATTGAGGGTTCCTCACTAGCATGTCCAGCCAGGGATGTGGAAGTCACATTTCTCGCACATAATCTTTGTCTGATTTCACGTGCTTGAAATATTGGGGTATGGAATAGAGTATATTGATGGAAAACCTGGAATACTGCTTGAGACATTAGGCCCCCTCCCACCCCAACCTTCCCGGGAGGACGCCCCCGCCCAAATCAACACGTTAGCGGCAGAAATGAGATCCTGTGTGCCTAGTTGTACCAACTTGCTTGTGATTTTGTGCTATAGGCCCTACACATCAACACTTCAAATTTTGTATGTGTACAGTATAGCATCATCATTGAGAGAATCCTCTAAAAAACACACCTGATTTTACCGACACTCCGTTCTGATCTGTCTCAGCATCTTGTGATGAGGATTCAAGGCGCTCGGTATAATTTATACTGGTGTTACAGGTCACCTTCACCATACTGTATCAATGACCATGGACGTGTGCATGAAGCACATTCATATTGAATGGTGATGGCTGATGAGAATATTGTCCATATGGAACAAATGGCTGGATTCCAGCAAATAAAAAGTTCATGTTAATCATAAACATAAAATTAATAATATTATCAAATAATTATGTATATTCCTTGTCGACATCAATATATTACAGACAATATTATGACTGAATCATGGTAACAGCTATTCAAGGGCATATATGTCTACACTAAACTGAAGGAGACCCATGATGCTTATTATATTATGTTGTAAAACTTCACTTGCTAAATCTCGTTGCTTATTGTGAAAATAAATGAAGTTATGAAAATAAATTTAGTATGATTGCCCATTGCCCTAAAATTAGAAATATCTTCAGCAGCTGAAGTTAAGCCAATCATAACAATATATAGCACCATGGTATTGTTGTAATATCACCCAGGTATTGATCTTTGGTTAAGAATGTAATGAGATACATATACCTGTTCTTTGGGTCATTCTGTATGTATTTTATACATGTACATATACCAGAAGTGGAATTATAATTTGAAAAAAATAATCAAAATATGTTCGGTTTTCACCTCTACTTAGGAGATGAAGTCTTTGTTTCTAGAAGCTAAATCATTTTAGACACATTCAGGTCCTCACCTGGTCAAGGGAGATAATTTTGCAAACAAAAAAGTATAGGTCCACACTGGAGCAGACCAGAAAGTTTTATGACCTTGTGGAGCATGCTGCAGGGTTTCAACTTCCATGGACCTGATATTATCCACACAATCCCATTCTACATGATATTTTTGCCATAGCACCGATAAACTGGGTCCCTTCATTTATGTGTTCTAGATCCAGGAGCTATTGAGAGCTGCAGGTTTTGTAAAAGTTAGATCCAATTATTCTGAGTGAAGAAATGAAGTCCGGCATGGTTGTTTTAAGTTAGAACTGGGCATCCTTGGAAATGTCTGACCGATTGACACATATATCACTCTGCAGGTGGTCATTACATTTGTAATGTTTATTTCCTGAGGAATCAGCTGATATCCAATGGGTTGTGCACAATCACTGGCTCTGATTTTCACCACCTCTGTCATTCCACACATTTCTGACACAGCTGAACCAATCGATAGTCTGTATTGGTTTTTCAATTTCATCCAGTACATCCATTGTGTAAGAGTCCTGTTGTATCTGATATCAGAAGTGTTGCATCCATGACCTGCAGGTTGGAATCAATTGCATACATATTTAATATCAAAACTCACCTCATTGAAAATGTTGATTCAATATATTTCATACTTTCGTCATACACAACAAGATGAAATCCATTATACCAGTTCGCACCTTTCATACGTGGGACCTGACCATGTTACAAGAATTTGCAAAAGTATGAAATGAGAACTGAGTACTATGAGAAATCCAATCTATAAGTGATCAATAATATGAATCCTGAGGAACAATGATGGATCTTGACCACTGGTTAGATTGGAGTCCAATGATGTCCATGTTAGTGGTATGAGCATGATAAGAATCCAGGATATTATAATCTAGAGCAGGATTGTTTATTGATATATTTAATGATGTTCGTTTTGTCTAATTGTCTTCTGTTCAAGTCATTTGGCATCGGTAAAACCTGAAATGTATATCATTTTCTGCTTCTTTCATCTAGTGATAGTGTCTGTTTGGTTCCAGATCATGGGGGCTGAACAAAGCATGAGAAATATGATCGTATGCCAAATAAATGCGCAGTGGTATGGGCTTAAAAAAAATTGAGAACGGTTCTATCCATGCCATCAGTAAAAAATCTCAATATGTAGGCCTACATGTGGAATGTAGACACTCCTTTGATTCAACTACAATTCAGAATAATTTTTCAGAATATCAGGTTTTAACAAGCAAATTATTTTTCATCAAAAGATATCTGATGGTGTATGTGCAGACTTTAAGATTGTGTAAAATACTAATGGCCTGCCATAATAAATCAGTAATTATACATGTAGTAGGATAGTTTTAAAAAATATATTTCCAACAGACATAGCAGCGCGTCTGTCACTATTTCTTAGTTCAGGTTTATGTATTACGCTATACTATAAGGCTCTCTCTCTGTTGGAATTTGGATGTCACTTTACACCACAAAACATTGTAGGAAAGGCTAGTTCTTCCAAGTCGGAAGTTAATCCATTCAAAGGTTGATTGCATTCAGATAAGCATATGTTAATATTGTTTTCAAGAATATCATCATCATCACCGTGTCAAGTAGAGAACCTGGTCCAGAATTGTCTTCTGTTTAATCATCATCTTCACTCCATCCATCAGACTATTCAGTTCTTGTTTCATGTACATGTGGAATTGTATGTACTGCCGGATTAACTGATCCTGGTTCTGTCTGCGGATCTGCACCTTGTGATGGAGTTGTGGAATGTAGAACTGTATGTACTGCCGCATTGCCGGACCCTGACTCTGTTAGGGGATCTGCACCTTGTGATGGATGAGTGGAATGTAGAACTGTATGTACTGCCGGATTGTCAAACCCTGGTACTGTCTGGGGATCTGTACTTTGAGATGGAGTTGTGGAATGTAGAACTGTATGTACTGCCGGATTGTCAACCCCTGATACTGTCTGAGGATCTGTACTTTGAGATGGAGTTGTGGAATGTAGAACTGTATGTACTGCCGGATTGCCGGACCCTGATTCTGTCTGGGGATCTGCACCTTGTGATGGAGTTGTGGAATGTAGAACTGTATGTACTGCCGGATTGCCGGACCCTGATTCTGTCTGGGGATCTGCACCTTGTCATGGAGGAGTGGAATGTAGAACTGTATGTACTGCCGGATTGTCAAACCCTGGTACTGTCTGAGGATCTGCACCTTGTGATGGAGGAGTGGAATGTAGAACTGTATGTACTGCCGGATTGCCGTACCCCGGTTCTGTCTGGGGATCTGTACTTTGAGATGGAGGAGTGGAATGTAGAACTGTATGTACTGCCGGATTGCCGGACCCTGATTCTGTCTGGGGATCTGCACCTTGTGACGAAGTTGTGGAATGTAGAACTGTATGTACTGCCGGATTGCCGTACCCCGGTTCTGTCTGGGGATCTGCACCTTGTGATGGAGGAGTGGAATGTAGAACTGTATGTACTGCCGGATTGCCGTACCCCGGTTCTGTCTGGGGATCCCCTTGGTGGAATGTAGAACTGTCTGGGGATCTGCACCTTGTGATGGAGTTGTGGAATGTAGAACTGTATGTACTGCCGGATTGCCGGACCCTGATTCTGTCTGGGGATCTGCACCTTGTGATGGAGGAGTGGAATGTAGAACTGTATGTACTGCCGGATTGTCAAACACTGGTACTGTCTGAGGATCTGTACTTTGAGATGGAGTTGTGGAATGTAGAACTGTATGTACTGCCGGATTGCCGGACCCTGATTCTGTCTGGGGATCTGCACCTTGTGATGGAGTTGTGGAATGTAGAACTGTATGTACTGCCGGATTGCCGGACCCTGATTCTGTCTGGGGATCTGCACCTTGTGATGGAGTTGTGGAATGTAGAACTGTATGTACTGCCGGATTGCCGGACCCTGATTCTGTCTGGGGATCTGCACCTTGTGATGGAGGAGTGGAATGTAGAACTGTATGTACTGCCGGATTGGCAAACCGTGGTACTGTCTGACGATCTGCACCTTCTGATGGAGGAGTGGAATGTAGAACTGTATGTACTGCCGGGATGTCAAACCCTGGTACTGTCTGGGGATCTGCACCTTGTGATGGAGGGAGTGGAATGTAGAACTGTATGTACTGCCGGATTGCCGTACCCCGGTTCTGTCTGGGGATCTGTACTTTGAGATGGAGGAGTGGAATGTAGAACTGTATGTACTGCCGGATTGCCGGACCCTGATTCTGTCTGGGGATCTGCACCTTGTGACGAAGTTGTGGAATGTAGAACTGTATGTACTGCCGGATTGCCGTACCCCGGTTCTGTCTGGGGATCTGCACCTTGTGATGGAGGAGTGGAATGTAGAACTGTATGTACTGCCGGATTGCCGTACCCCGGTTCTGTCTGGGGATCTGCACCTTGTTATGGAGAAGTGGAATGTAGAACTGTATGTACTGCCGGATTGCCGGACCCTGATTCTGTCTGGGGATCTGCACCTTGAGATGGAGTTGTGGAATGTAGAACTGTATGTACTGCCGGATTGCCGGACCCTGATTCTGTCTGGGGATCTGTACCTTGTGATGGAGGAGTGGAATGTAGAACTGTATGTACTGCCGGATTGTCAAACCGTGGTACTGTCTGAGGATCTGTACTTTGAGATGGAGTTGTGGAATGTAGAACTGTATGTACTGCCCGATTGCCGGACCCTGATTGTCTGTGGATCTGCACCTTGTGATGGAGTTGTGGAATGTAAAACTGTATGTACTGCAGGATTGCCGGACCCTGATTCTGTCTGGGGATCTGCACCTTGTGATGGAGTTGTGGAATGTAGAACTGTATGTACTGCCGGATTGCCGGACCCTGATTCTGTCTGGGGATCTGCACCTTGTGATGGAGGAGTGGAATGTAGAACTGTATGTACTGCCGCATTGTCAAACCCTGGTACTGTCTGAGGATCTGCACCTTGTGATGGAGGAGTGGAATGTAGAACTGTATGTACTGCCGGATTGCCGTACCCCGGTTCTGTCTGGGGATCTGTACTTTGAGATGGACTTGTGGAATGTAGAACTGTATGTACTGCCGGATTGCCGGACCCTGATTCTGTCTGGGGATCTGCACCTTGTGATGGAGTTGTGGAATGTAGAACTGTATGTACTGCCGGATTGCCGTACCCCGGTTCTGTCTGGGGATCTGCACCTTGTGATGGAGGAGTGGAATGTAGAACTGTATGTACTGCCGGATTGCCGTACCCCGGTTCTGTCTGGGGATCTGCACCTTGTGATGGAGGAGCGGAATGTAGAACTGTATGTACTGCCGGATTGCCGTACCCCGGTTCTGTCTGGGGATCTGCACCTTGTGATGGAGTTGTGGAATGTAGAACTGTATGTACTGCCGGATTGCCGTACCCCGGTTCTGTCTGGGGATCTGCACCTTGTGATGGAGGAGTGGAATGTAGAACTGTATGTACTGCCGGATTGCCGTACCCCGGTTCTGTCTGGGGATCTGCACCTTGTGATGGAGTTGTGGAATGTAGAACTGTATGTACTGCCGGATTGCCGTACCCCGGTTCTGTCTGGGGATCTGCACCTTGTGATGGAGTTGTGGAATGTAGAACTGTATGTACTGCCGGATTGCCGTACCCCGGTTCTGTCTGGGGATCTGCACCTTGTCATGGAGGAGTGGAATGTAGAACTGTATCTACTGCCGGATTGTCAAACCCTGGTACTGTCTGAGGATCTGCACTTTGAGATGGCGTTGTGGAATGCAGAACTGTATGTACTGCCGGATTGTCAAACCCTGGTACTGTCTGAGGATCTGTACTTTGAGATGGAGTTGTGGAATGTAGAACTGTATGTACTGCCGGATTGCCGGACCCTGATTCTGTCTGGGGATCTGCACCTTGTGATGGAGTTGTGGAATGTAGAACTGTATGTACTGCCGGAATGCCGGACCCTGATTCTGCCTGAGGATCTGCACCTTGTGATGGAGTTGTGGAATGTAGAACTGTATGTACTGCCGGATTGCCGGACCCTGGTACTGTCTGGGGATCTGCACCTTGTGATGGAGTTGTGGAATGTAGAACTGTATGTACTGCCGGATTGCCGGACCCTGATTCTGTCTGGGGATCTGCACCTTGTGATGGAGGGGTGGAATGTAGAACTGTATGTACTGCCGGATTGTCAAACCCTGGTTCTGTCAAGAGGATCTGGACTTTGAGATGGAGTTGTGGAATGTAGAACTGTATGTACTGCCGGAATGCCCGACCCTGATTCTGTCTGGGGATCTGCACCTTGTGATGGAGTTGTGGAATGTAGAACTGTATGTACTGCCGGATTGCCGGACACTGATTCTGTCTGGGGATCTGCACCTTGTGATGGAATTGTGGAATGTAGAGCTGTTTGTACTGCCGGATTGCCGGACCCTGATTCTGTCTGGGGATCTGCACCTTGTGATGGAGGAGTGGAATGCAGAACTGTATGTACTGCCGCATTGTCAAACCCTGGTACTGTCTGAGGATCTGCACCTTGTGATGGAGGAGTGGAATGTAGAACTGTATGTACTGCCGGATTGCCGTACCCCGGTTCTGTCTGGGGATCTGTACTTTGAGATGGACTTGTGGAATGTAGAACTATATGTACTGCCGGATTGCCGGACCCTGATTCTGTCTGGGGATCTGCACCTTGTGATGGAGTTGTGGAATGTAGAACTGTATGTACTGCCGGATTGCCGTACCCCGGTTCTGTCTGGGGATCTGCACCTTGTGATGGAGGAGTGGAATGTAGTACTGTATGTACTGCCGGATTGCCGTACCCCGGTTCTGTCTGGGGATCTGCACCTTGTGATGGAGGAGTGGAATGTAGAACTGTATGTACTGCCGGATTGCCGTACCCCGGTTCTGTCTGGGGATCTGCACCTTGTGATGGAGTTGTGGAATGTAGAACTGTATGTACTGCCGGATTGCCGTGCCCCTGTTCTGTCTGGGGATCTGCACCTTGTGATGGAGTTGTGGAATGTAGAACTGTATGTACTGCCGGATTGCCGTACCCCGGTTCTGTCTTGGGATCTGCACCTTGTGATGGAGTGGAATGTAGAACTGTATGTACTGCCGGATTGCCGTACCCCGGTTCTGTCTTGGGATCTGCACCTTGTGATGGAGTGGAATGTAGAACTGTATGTACTGCCGGATTGCCGTACACCAGTTCTGTCTGGGGATCTGCACCTCGTGATGGAGGAGTGGAATGTAGAACTGTATGTACTGCCGGATTGCCGTAACCCGGTTCTGTCTGGGGATCTGCACCTTGTGATGGAGTTGTGGAATGTAGAACTGTATGTACTGCCGGATTGCCGTACCCCGGTTCTGTCTGGGGATCTGCACCTTGTGATGGAGTTGTGGAATGTAGAACTGTATGTACTGCCGGATTGTCAAACCCTGGTACTGTCTAAGGATCTGAACTTTGAGATGGAGTTGTGGAATGTAGAACTGTATGTACTGCCGGATTGCCGGACCCTGATTCTGTCTGGGGATCTGCACCTTGTGATGGAGTTGTGGAATGTAGAACTGTATGTACTGCCGGATTGGCGGACCCTGATTCTGTCTGGGGATCTGCACCTTGTCATGGAGGAGTGGAATGTAGAACTGTATGTACTGCCGGATTGTCAAACCCTGGTACTGTCTGAGGATCTGCACTTTGAGATGGAGTTGTGGAATGTAGAACTGTATGTACTGCCGGATTGCCGTCCCTGATTCTGTCTGGGGATCTGCACCTTGTGATGGAGTTGTGGAATGTAGAACTGTATGTACTGCCGGATTGCCGTCCCTGATTCTGACTGGGGATCTGCACCTTGTGATGGAGTTGTGGAATGTAGAACTGTATGTACTGCCGGATTGCCGGACCCTGATTCTGTCTGGGGATCTGCACCTTGTGATGAAGTTGTGGAATGTAGAACTGTATGTACTGCCGGATTGCCGTAACCCGGTTCTGTCTGGGGATCTGCACCTTGTGATGGAGTTGTGGAATGTAGAACTGTATGTACTGCCGGATTGCCGTACCCCGGTTCTGTCTGGGGATCTGCACCTTGTGATGGAGTTGTGGAATGTAGAACTGTATGTACGGCCGGATTGTCAAACCCTGGTACTGTCTGAGGATCTGCACTTTGAGATGGAGTTGTGGAATGTAGAACTGTATGTACTGCCGGATTGCCGGACCCTGATTCTGTCTGGGGATCTGCACCTTGTGATGGAGTTGTGGAATGTAGAACTGTATGTACTGCCGGATTGCCGGACCCTGATTCTGTCTGAGGATCTGCACCTTGTCATGGAGGAGTGGAATGTAGAACTGTATCTACTGCCGGATTGTCAAACCCTGGTACTGTCTGAGGATCTGCACTTTGAGATGGAGTTGTGGAATGTAGAACTGTATGTACTGCCGGATTGTCAGACCCTGGTACTGTCTGAGGATCTGTACTTTGAGATGGAGTTGTGGAATGTAGAACTGTATGTACTGCCGGATTGCCGGACCCTGATTCTGTCTGGGGATCTGCACCTTGTGATGGAGTTGTGGAATGTAGAACTGTATGTACTGCCGGAATGCCGGACCCTGATTCTGCCTGGGGATCTGCACCTTGTGATGGAGTTGTGGAATGTAGAACTGTATGTACTGCCGGATTGCCGGACCCTGGTACTGTCTGGGGATCTGCACCTTGTGATGGAGTTGTGGAATGTAGAACTGTATGTACTGCCGGATTGCCGGACCCTGATTCTGTCTGGGGATCTGCACCTTGTGATGGAGGAGTGGAATGTAGAACTGTATGTACTGCCGGATTGTCAAACCCTGGTTCTGTCAAGAGGATCTGGACTTTGAGACGGAGTTGTGGAATGTAGAACTGTATGTACTGCCGGATTGGCCGACCCTGATTCTGTCTGGGGATCTGCACCTTGTGATGGAGTTGTGGAATGTAGAACTGTATGTACTGCCGGATTGCCGGACCCTGACTCTGTCTGGGGATCTGCACCTTGTGATGGAATTGTGGAATGTAGAACTGTATGTACTGCCGGACTGCCGGACCCTGATTCTGTCTGGGGATCTGCACCTTGTGATGGAGGAGTGGAATGTAGAACTGTATGTACTGCCGCATTGTCAAACCCTGGTACTGTCTGAGGATCTGCACCTTGTGATGGAGGAGTGGAATGTAGAACTGTATGTACTGCCGGATTGCCGTACCCCGGTTCTGTCTGGGGATCTGTACTTTGAGATGGACTTGTGAAATGTAGAACTGTATGTACTGCCGGATTGCCGGACCCTGATTCTGTCTGGGGATCTGCACCTTGTGATGGAGTTGTGGAATGTAGAACTGTATGTACTGCCGGATTGCCGTACCCCGGTTCTGTCTGGGGATCTGCACCTTGTGATGGAGGAGCGGAATGTAGTACTGTATGTACTGCCGGATTGCCGTCCCCCGGTTCTGTCTGGGGATCTGCACCTTGTGATGGAGGAGTGGAATGTAGAACTGTATGTACTGCCGGATTGCCGTACCCCGGTTCTGTCTGGGGATCTGCACCTTGTGATGGAGTTGTGGAATGTAGAACTGTATGTACTGCCGGATTGCCGTGCCCCTGTTCTGTCTGGGGATCTGCACCTTGTGATGGAGTTGTGGAATGTAGAACTGTATGTACTGCCGGATTGCCGTACCCCGATTCTGTCTTGGGATCTGCACCTTGTGATGGAGTGGAATGTAGAACTGTATGTACTGCCGGATTGCCGTACACCAGTTCTGTCTGGGGATCTGCACCTCGTGATGGAGGAGTGGAATGTAGAACTGTATGTACTGCCGGATTGCCGTAACCCGGTTCTGTCTGGGGATCTGCACCTTGTGATGGAGTTGTGGAATGTAGAACTGTATGTACTGCCGGATTGCCGTACCCCGGTTCTGTCTGGGGATCTGCACCTTGTGATGGAGTTGTGGAATGTAGAACTGTATGTACTGCCGGATTGTCAAACCCTGGTACTGTCTAAGGATCTGCACTTTGAGATGGAGTTGTGGAATGTAGAACTGTATGTACTGCCGGATTGCCGGACCCTGATTCTGTCTGGGGATCTGCACCTTGTGATGGAGTTGTGGAATGTAGAACTGTATGTACTGCCGGATTGGCGGACCCTGATTCTGTCTGGGGATCTGCACCTTGTCATGGAGGAGTGGAATGTAGAACTGTATGTACTGCCGGATTGTCAAACCCTGGTACTGTCTGAGGATCTGCACTTTGAGATGGAGTTGTGGAATGTAGAACTGTATGTACTGCCGGATTATCAAACCCTGGTACTGTCTGAGGATCTGTATTTTGAGATGGAGTTGTGGAATGTAGAACTGTATGTACTGCCGGATTGCCGTCCCTGATTCTGTCTGGGGATCTGCACCTTGTGATGGAGTTGTGGAATGTAGAACTGTATGTACTGCCGGATTGCCGGACCCTGATTCTGTCTGGGGATCTGCACCGTGTGATGAAGTTGTGGAATGTAGAACTGTATGTACTGCCGGATTGCCGTAACCCGGTTCTGTCTGGGGATCTGCACCTTGTGATGGAGTTGTGGAATGTAGAACTGTATGTACTGCCGGATTGCCGTACCCCGGTTCTGTCTGGGGATCTGCACCTTGTGATGGAGTTGTGGAATGTAGAACTGTATGTACTGCCAGATTGTCAAACCCTGGTACTGTCTGACGATCTGCACTTTGAGATGGAGTTGTGGAATGTAGAACTGTATGTACTGCCGGATTGCCCGACCCTGATTCTGTCTGGGGATCTGCACCTTGTGATGGAATTGTGGAATTTAGAACTGTATGTACTGCCGGATTCTGATTCTGTCTGAGGATCTGCACCTTGTGATGGAGGAGTGGAATGTAGAACTGTATGTACTGCCGGATTGCCGTACCCCGGTTCTGTCTGGGGATCTGCACCTTGTGATGGAGGAGTGGAATGTAGAACTGTATGTACTGCCGGATTGCCGTACCCCGGTTCTGTCTGGGGATCTGCACCTTGTGATGGAGTTGTGGAATGTAGAACTGTATGTACTGCCGGATTGCCGTGCCCCTGTTCTGTCTGGGGATTTGCACCTTGTGATGGAGTTGTGGAATGTAGAACTGTATGTACTGCCGGATTGCCGTACCCCGGTTCTGTCTTGGGATCTGCACCTTGTGATGGAGTGGAATGTAGAACTGTATGTACTGCCGGATTGCCGTACCCCGGTTCTGTCTTGGGATCTGCACCTTGTGATGGAGTGGAATGTAGAACTGTATGTACTGCCGGATTGCCGTACACCAGTTCTGTCTGGGGATCTGCACCTCGTGATGGAGGAGTGGAATGTAGAACTGTATGTACTGCCGGATTGCCGTAACGCGGTTCTGTCTGGGGATCTGCACCTTGTGATGGAGTTGTGGAATGTAGAACTGTATGTACTGCCGGATTGCCGTACCCCGGTTCTGTCTGGGGATCTGCACCTTTTGATGGAGTTGTGGAATGTAGAACTGTATGTACTGCCGGATTGTCAAACCCTGGTACTGTCTGAGGATCTGCACTTTGAGATGGAGTTGTGGAATGTAGAACTGTATGTACTGCCGGATTGTCAAACCCTGGTACTGTCTGAGGATCTGTACTTTGAGATGGAGTTGTGGAATGTAGAACTGTATGTACTGCCGGATTGTCAAACCCTGGTACTGTCTGATGATCTGTACTTTGAGATGGAGTTGTGGAATGTAGAACTGTATGTACTGCCGGATTGTCGGACCCTGATTCTGTCTGGGGATCTGCACCTTGTGATGGAGGAGTGGAATGTAGTACTGTATGTACTGCCGGATTGCCGTACCCCGGTTCTGTCTGGGGGTCTGCACCTTGTGATGGAGGAGCGGAATGTAGAACTGTATGTACTGCCGGATTGCCGTACCCGGTTCTGTCTGGGGATCTGCACCTTGTGATGGAGTTGTGGAATGTAGAACTGTATGTACTGCCGGATTGCCGTACCCCGGTTCTGTCTGGGGATCTGCACCTTGTGATGGAGTTGTGGAATGTAGAACTGTATGTACTGCCGGATTGCCGTACCCCGGTTCTGTCTGGGGATCTGCACCTTGTGATGAACTTATGTACTGCCGGATTGTCAAACCCTGGTACTGTCTGAGGATCTGTACTTTGAGATGGAGTTGTGGAATGTAGAACTGTATGTACTGCCGGATTGCCGGACCCTGATTCTGTCTGGGGATCTGCACCTTGTGATGGAGTTGTGGAATGTAGAACTGTATGTACTGCCGGAATGCCGGACCCTGATTCTGTCTGGGGATCTGCACCTTGTGATGGAGTTGTGGAATGTAGAACTGCATGTACTGCCGGATTGCCGGACCCTGGTACTGTCTGGGGATCTGCACCTTGTGATGGAGTTGTGGAATGTAGAACTGTATGTACTGCCGGATTGCCGGACCCTGATTCTGTCTGGGGATCTGCACCTTGTGATGGAGGAGTGGAATGTAGAACTGTATGTACTGCCGGATTGTCAAACCCTGGTACTGTCTGGGGATCTGCACTTTGTGATGGAGGAGTGGAATGTAGAACTGTATGTACTGCCGGATTGTCAAACCCTGGTACTGTCTGGGGATCTGCACCTTGTGATGGAGGAGTGGAATGTAGAACTGTATGTACTGCCGGATTGTCAAACCCTGGTACTGTCTGGGGATCTGCACTTTGAGATGGAGTTGTGGAATGTAGAACTGTATGTACTGCCGGATTGCCGGACCCTGATTCTGTCTGGGGATCTGCACCTTGTGATGGATGAGTGGAATGTAGAACTGTATGTACTGCCGGATTGGCAGACCCTAATTCTGTCTGGGGATCTGCACATCGGGTTGGAGGAGTGGAATGTAGAACTGTATGTACTGTCAGATTGTCAAACCCTGGTACTGTCTGAGGATCTGTACTTTGAGATGGACTTGTGGAATGTAGAACTGTATGTACTACCGGATTGGCGGACCCTGATTCTGTCTGGGGATCTGCACCTTGTGATCGATGAGTGGAATGTAGAACTGTATGTACTGCCGGATTGCCGGACCCTGATTCTGTCTGGGGATCTGCACCTTGTGATGGACGAGTGGAATGTAGAACTGTATGTACTGCCGGATTGCCCTACCCCGGTTCTGTCTGGGGATCTGTACTTTGAGATGGAGTTGTGGAATGTAGAACTGTATGTACTGCCGGATTGCCGGTCCCTGATTCTGTCTGGGGATCTGCACCTTGTGAAGGAGTTGTGGAATGTAGAACTGTATGTACTGCCGGATTGCCGTACCCCGGTTCTGTCTGGGGATCTGCACCTTGTGATGGAGGAGTGGAATGTAGTACTGTATGTACTGCCGGATTGCCGTACCCCGGTTCTGTCTGGGGATCTGCACCTTGTGATGGAGGAGCGGAATGTAGAACTGTATGTACTGCCGGATTGCCGTACCCCGGTTCTGTCTGGGGATCTGCACCTTGTGATGGAGTTGTGGAATGTAGAACTGTATGTACTGCCGGATTGCCGTACCCCGGTTCTGTCTGGGGATCTGCACCTTGTGATGGAGTTGTGGAATGTAGAACTGTATGTACTGCCGGATTGCCGAACCCCGGTTCTGTCTGGGGATCTGCACCTTGTGATGGAGTGGAATGTAGAACTGTATGTACTGCCGGATTGCCGTACACCAGTTCTGTCTGGGGATCTGCACCTTGTGATGGAGGAGTGGAATGTAGAACTGTATGTACTGCTGGATTGCCGTAACCCGGTTCTGTCTGGGGATCTGCACCTTGTGATGGAGTTGTGGAATGTAGAACTGTATGTACTGCCGGATTGCCGTACCCCGGTTCTGTCTGGGGATCTGCACCTTGTGATGGAGTTGTGGAATGTAGAACTGTATGTACTGCCGGATTGTCAAACCCTGGTACTGTCTGAGGATCTGCACTTTGAGATGGAGTTGTGGAATGTAGAACTGTATGTACTGCCGGATTGCCGGACCCTGATTCTGTCTGGGGATCTGCACCTTGTGATGGAGTTGTGGAATGTAGAACTGTATGTACTGCCGGATTGCCGGACCCTGATTCTGTCTGAGGATCTGCACCTTGTCATGGAGGAGTGGAATGTAGAACTGTATCTACTGCCGGATTGTCAAACCCTGGTACTGTCTGAGGATCTGCACTTTGAGATGGAGTTGTGGAATGCAGAACTGTATGTACTGCTGGATTGTCAAACCCTGGTACTGTCTGAGGATCTGTACTTTGAGATGGAGTTGTGGAATGTAGAACTGTATGTACTGCCGGATTGCCGGACCCTGATTCTGTCTGGGGATCTGCACCTTGTGATGGAGTTGTGGAATGTAGAACTGTATGTACTGCCGGAATGCCGGACCCTGATTCTGCCTGGGGATCTACACCTTGTGATGGAGTTGTGGAATGTAGAACTGTATGTACTGCCGGATTGCCGGACCCTGATTCTGTCTGAGGATCTGCACGTTGTCATGGAGGAGTGGAATGTAGAACTGTATCTACTGCCGGATTGCCGGACCCTGATTCTGTCTGGGGATCTGCACCTTGTGATGGAGGAGTGGAATGTAGAACTGTATGTACTGCCGGATTGTCAAACCCTGGTACTGTCAAGAGGATCTGGACTTTGAGATGGAGTTGTGGAATGTAGAACTGTATGTACTGCCGGAATGCCCGACCCTGATTCTGTCTGGGGATCTGCACCTTGTGATGGAGTTGTGGAATGTAGAACTGTATGTACTGCCGGATTGCCGGACCCTGATTCTGTCTGGGGATCTGCACCTTGTGATGGAATTGTGGAATGTAGAACTGTATGTACTGCCGGATTGCCGGACCCTGATTCTGTCTGGGGATCTGCACCTTGTGATGGAGGAGTGGAATGTAGAACTGTATGTACTGCCGCATTGTCAAACCCTGGTACTGTCTGAGGATCTGCACCTTGTGATGGAGGAGTGGAATGTAGAACTGTATGTACTGCCGGATTGCCGTACCCCGGTTCTGTCTGGGGATCTGTACTTTGAGATGGACTTGTGGAATGTAGAACTATATGTACTGCCGGATTGCCGGACCCTGATTCTGTCTGGGGATCTGCACCTTGTGATGGAGTTGTGGAATGTAGAACTGTATGTACTGCCGGATTGCCGTACCCCGGTTCTGTCTGGGGATCTGCACCTTGTGATGGAGGAGTGGAATGTAGTACTGTATGTACTGCCGGATTGCCGTACCCCGGTTCTGTCTGGGGATCTGCACCTTGTGATGGAGGAGTGGAATGTAGAACTGTATGTACTGCCGGATTGCCGTACCCCGGTTCTGTCTGGGGATCTGCACCTTGTGATGGAGTTGTGGAATGTAGAACTGTATGTACTGCCGGATTGCCGTGCCCCTGTTCTGTCTGGGGATCTGCACCTTGTGATGGAGTTGTGGAATGTAGAACTGTATGTACTGCCGGATTGCCGTACCCCGGTTCTGTCTTGGGATCTGCACCTTGTGATGGAGTGGAATGTAGAACTGTATGTACTGCCGGATTGCCGTACCCCGGTTCTGTCTTGGGATCTGCACCTTGTGATGGAGTGGAATGTAGAACTGTATGTACTGCCGGATTGCCGTACCCCAGTTCTGTCTGGGGATCTGCACCTCGTGATGGAGGAGTGGAATGTAGAACTGTATGTACTGCCGGATTGCCGTAACCCGGTTCTGTCTGGGGATCTGCACCTTGTGATGGAGTTGTGGAATGTAGAACTGTATGTACTGCCGGATTGCCGTACCCCGGTTCTGTCTGGGGATCTGCACCTTGTGATGGAGTTGTGGAATGTAGAACTATATGTACTGCCGGATTGTCAAACCCTGGTACTGTCTAAGGATCTGCACTTTGAGATGGAGTTGTGGAATGTAGAACGGTATGTACTGCCGGATTGCCGGACCCTGATTCTGTCTGGGGATCTGCACCTTGTGATGGAGTTGTGGAATGTAGAACTGTATGTACTGCCGGATTGGCGGACCCTCATTCTGTCTGGGGATCTGCACCATGTCATGGAGGAGTGGAATGTAGAAATGTATGTACTGCCGGATTGTCAAACCCTGGTACTGTCTGAGGATCTGCACTTTGAGATGGAGTTGTGGAATGTAGAACTGTATGTACTGCCGGATTGTCAAACCCTGGTACTGTCTGAGGATCTGTACTTTGAGATGGAGTTGTGGAATGTAGAACTGTATGTACTGCCGGATTGTCAAACCCTGGTACTGTCTGATGATCTGTACTTTGAGATGGAGTTGTGGAATGTAGAACTGTATGTACTGCCGGATTGTCGGACCCTGATTCTGTCTGGGGATCTGCACCTTGTGATGGAGGAGTGGAATGTAGTACTGTATGTACTGCCGGATTGCCGTACCCCGGTTCTGTCTGGGGGTCTGCACCTTGTGATGGAGGAGCGGAATGTAGAACTGTATGTACTGCCGGATTGCCGTACCCCGGTTCTGTCTGGGGATCTGCACCTTGTGATGGAGTTGTGGAATGTAGAACTGTATGTACTGCCGGATTGCCGTACCCCGGTTCTGTCTGGGGATCTGCACCTTGTCATGGAGGAGTGGAATGTCGAACTGTATCTACTGCCGGATTGTCAAACCCTGGTACTGTCTGAGGATCTGCACTTTGAGATGGCGTTGTGGAATGCAGAACTGTATGTACTGCCGGATTGTCAAACCCTGGTACTGTCTGAGGATCTGTACTTTGAGATGGAGTTGTGGAATGTAGAACTGTATGTACTGCCGGATTGCCGGACCCTGATTCTGTCTGGGGATCTGCACCTTGTGATGGAGTTGTGGAATGTAGAACTGTATGTACTGCCGGAATGCCGGACCCTGATTCTGCCTGAGGATCTGCACCTTGTGATGGAGTTGTGGAATGTAGAACTGTATGTACTGCCGGATTGCCGGACCCTGGTACTGTCTGGGGATCTGCACCTTGTGATGGAGTTGTGGAATGTAGAACTGTATGTACTGCCGGATTGCCGGACCCTGATTCTGTCTGGGGATCTGCACCTTGTGATGGAGGGGTGGAATGTAGAACTGTATGTACTGCCGGATTGTCAAACCCTGGTTCTGTCAAGAGGATCTGGACTTTGAGATGGAGTTGTGGAATGTAGAACTGTATGTACTGCCGGAATGCCCGACCCTGATTCTGTCTGGGGATCTGCACCTTGTGATGGATGTTGTGGAATGTAGAACTGTATGTACTGCCGGATTGCCGGACACTGATTCTGTCTGGGGATCTGCACCTTGTGATGGAATTGTGGAATGTAGAACTGTATGTACTGCCGGATTGCCGGACCCTGATTCTGTCTGGGGATCTGCACCTTGTGATGGAGGAGTGGAATGTAGAACTGTATGTACTGCCGCATTGTCAAACCCTGGTACTGTCTGACTGTGATGGAGGAGTGGAATGTAGAACTGTATGTACTGGATTGTCAAACCCTGGTACTGTCTGAGGATCTGCACCTTGTGATGGAGGAGTGGAATGTAGAACTGTATGTACTGCCGGATTGCCGTACCCCGGTTCTGTCTGGGGATCTGTACTTTGAGATGGAGTTGTGGAATGTAGAACTGTATGTACTGCCGGATTGCCGGACCCTGATTCTGTCTGGGGATCTGCACCTTGTGATGGAGTTGTGGAATGTAGAACTGTATGTACTGCCGGATTGCCGTACCCCGGTTCTGTCTGGGGATCTGCACCTTGTGATGGAGGAGTGGAATGTAGTACTGTATGTACTGCCGGATTGCCGTACCCCGGTTCTGTCTGGGGATCTGCACCTTGTGATGGAGGAGTGGAATGTAGAACTGTATGTACTGCCGGATTGCCGTACCCCGGTTCTGTCTGGGGATCTGCACCTTGTGATGGAGTTGTGGAATGTAGAACTGTATGTACTGCCGGATTGCCGTGCCCCTGTTCTGTCTGGGGATCTGCACCTTGTGATGGAGTTGTGGAATGTAGAACTGTATGTACTGCCGGATTGCCGTACCCCGGTTCTGTCTTGGGATCTGCACCTTGTGATGGAGTGGAATGTAGAACTGTATGTACTGCCGGATTGCCGTACCCCGGTTCTGTCTGGGGATCTGCACCTTGTGATGGAGTGTGGAATGTAGAACTGTATGTACTGCCGGATTGCCGTACCCCGGTTCTGTCTGGGGATCTGCACCTTGTGATGGAGTTGTGGAATGTAGAACTGTATGTACTGCCGGATTGCCGTACCCCGGTTCTGTCTGGGGATCTGCACCTTGTGATGGAGTTGTGGAATGTAGAACTGTATGTACTGCCGGATTGTCAAACCCTGGTACTGTCTGAGGATCTGCACTTTGAGATGGAGTTGTGGAATGTAGAACTGTATGTACTGCCGGATTGCCGGACCCTGATTCTGTCTGGGGATCTGCACCTTGTGATGGAGTTGTGGAATGTAGAACTGTATGTACTGCCGGATTGGCGGACCCTGATTCTGTCTGGGGATCTGCACCTTGTCATGGAGGAGTGGAATGTAGAACTGTATGTACTGCCGGATTGTCAAACCCTGGTACTGTCTGAGGATCTGCACTTTGAGATGGAGTTGTGGAATGTAGAACTGTATGTACTGCCGGATTGTCAAACCCTGGTACTGTCTGAGGATCTGTACTTTGAGATGGAGTTGTGGAATGTAGAACTGTATGTACTGCCGGATTGCCGGACCCTGATTCTGTCTGGGGATCTGCACCTTGTGATGGAGTTGTGGAATGTAGAACTGTATGTACTGCCGGATTGCCGGACCCTGATTCTGTCTGGGGATCTGCACCTTGTGATGGAGTTGTGGAATGTAGAACTGTATGTACTGCCGGATTGCCGGACCCTGGTACTGTCTGGGGATCTGCACCTTGTGATGGAGTTGTGGAATGTAGAACTGTATGTACTGCCGGATTGCCGGACCCTGATTCAGTCTGGGGATCTGCACCTTGTGATGGAGGAGTGGAATGTAGAACTGTATGTACTGCCGGATTGTCAAACCCTGGTTCTGTCAAGAGGATCTGCACTTTGAGATGGAGTTGTGGCATGTAGAACTGTATGTACTGCCGGATTGCCCGACCCTGATTCTGTCTGGGGATCTGCACCTTGTGATGGAGTTGTGGAATGTAGAATTGTATGTACTGCCGGATTGCCGTACCCTGGTTCTGTCTGGGGATCTGCACCTTGTGATGGAGGAGTGGAATGTAGAACTGTATGTACTGTCGAATTGCCGGACCCTGGTTCTGTCTGAGGATCTGCGCCTTCTGATGGAGGAGTGGAATGTAGAAATTCTGACCAGTCTGTGGTTTGCACTTCAGCAATGTGAGTTGCTAACCAATTTGTATCAATTCCCTGTTGTACATGCTGTGCAAACAGTGGTTTAGTTAAAAGGTATTTCACAGCTTCAAGACATACCTCTGGACGAACATTTTCATACATATAATGTGTTTTGTATCTTAATCGTCTTTTTTAATTTCACAGGTATATTTCCTGATTCATCCAGTCTTCTGGGTAACATGTTGTCGACTTTGATATCAGCTGGCACATTCACAATGTTTCCCTTCACACTGACTTGTTCTCCTCTTGGTAGTTCTCTCATTTTTTGCATAAACGGGTTTACAGGGGGCAACTAGTCTTTCTTCCAATGAATTGAGGTGAAGCCGAGGTGGCTTAGATGGGAATGCTAGTCCGTTGGACTGATCATAGCTGAATGTTCCTGTATAACATTTACTTCTGAGTTCATCATTGGTACATTTCACACTTGTCGCTGGAAGAACAGACTGGTAAAATCATATCTGCAAACAACATCCCTTCTGAACTATATCTCGAAATACCTTAGCAGCCCCTTGTACTGTCTCTCTTGATCTTTGCTTTTGTGTTCGTCTTCGTTTCATGCTTGAAAATCTCAGATATTTAATAAACTAGACATTCTCCAGTTGTGCTCGACTTGTGCTCTCTAATATTTTATACATTTACGACCATTGTAACAGAGAAATATATAATAATCACTGAAAATAGTGAAGAGCACAACAACTTGACCAGGTACAGAAATGACCTATCTGAACAACATGGCGAACTTGTGACACGCTTGGGTTCAACTTTCAACGATAAAATACACATATTAGTCACAGAACAAGGTTGTGCTCTAAGTATGCTCTGGAATGATTTTGATCATAATTTTTGGTTATATATACAGAATGGGCCAAACAAGTGAATTAATGATAGAGCACAATACCAAACTCAGTTCATCGGCAAAATCCCTATGCCCCAGTATGGCGAAATTGGCCAGTTGTACTTGACGCAACTTCTGTTAGAAATATTTATATTCTACAGCTGAGTTTACTCCCAAACACAATTTTCCCGATAACTAGAATATATACAGAAATGAATCGTGAAAGGACAATACTTACGGTGAAGTATTGGCGAAGTTTTGTAATTAAATTCAGAGGCAGGCAGGCAATGTTTCTAACCGACGCAATCGGCGCAGCAACACAAAACATCCGCCATATAGTCCGTACTCTAATTTATAATTTCTAGCTTCACCGCTTCTGTTAGGGTGAAAAGTAGCATCAGATCGTCTCAAAACCAGATAATATTTCAATAAGAACAGTTTAACGTCATAAACATGATGAGAAAGTCAAAATAACTCTTCCAGTTTTCATCACAACCAAAACACTTTTTACAACCTATAGTAATGGTGGCTTCGGGAGACGTGAGGCGGGAGCACAAAACATTGGCAACATTGCCAGGTAATTTCGCTAGATCTAGATCATGGAATATTTGTTACTAGAGTCATCATAATAATGCCACAGTTCATGTCCAAGCTGTATGGAAATGTGAACGACCACTCTATCGACAAAAAAAGGGGGGGGGGGAATAAGTCCGACATGTAAACAGTTTTCATGTAAATCCAGTTTTCAGAAACAGCAGGTAAGTATAGCACAGAAATATGGTAGATTCCCTAGGAATCTAATTGCAGCGCAATTTTGTTGATGTCCAAAAGTTCACACAGCGGATCAGTTGATGCATCACGAAGTCCAGCAGCATGCTCCATCATGGAAAGGAACCTTCCATCCAATACACTTGGCTTTTCCACTCCTCGAGCAAGGCGGACAACAGCCTTATAGATGTACAGTCTGGCCTTTCTCAATACCGTGGCATCCTCTTCCAGTACTGGTTTCTCCGTGACCATCCCCGGAAGTGCAAACATATTGTACTTATCCTGCAGTTCATGGGGCTCCAGAGGCTGACCTTGAGGGTCACCAGATTCCAACGCCTCCGCCAGGTACATCCATACATGTTTCCGCCGTGCCATTGATGTTGACCTCCAGCCTTTGGGTGGCCATTTGATTCCCTGAGCTCCAAGAACTACCGTAACGGCTTCATCAGCATCCCACTCCCTTCGGGCTGGTGGAAACAAGGGCATACATCCAGTTGTCAGCAAAGAACGGGCACGCCTCTTCATACTATTACTGCGGTGGTTTTGCGTGGCAGTTGTTGAAGGGGATGGGTCTGTTATCTTCGGAGTTGTGAAGGAGATGCCAGGCATTGAGATGGTTGATGGGAAAGCAGCTTCAAGGATGGAGGTCTGTGGTCTGTCAGGATGTTGGAGTGTCGGTGGTTGGATAGGTGGAGAAATAAAGGACTGGTTAACAGAACTGTTCTCCGTCTGAACCATTGAGGTAAGTGGCAGAACTGATGGATAGCAGGCTGTGGCCGCATCAACTAGTGGGAGAGTCGATGCTGTGGAATACAGGGTAGACAGTGGCGCTGGTGTAATAGATAGCCATTGGAGAGCAGGGATCGATGAGGGGGTCGGCAGCATGGCAGATGAAGCTGTTTGAGTGGGAGCAATTGCAGGGAGAAAATATGGCTGGTGGAATAATGGGATGGCTGACGGGTGTGGTAGCTGGTATAGTCTGGTTGTTGATTATGGGAGGTGGTAGATCTGGAGTAGTGATGGACGGTGCAGCAGATGAGATGACATGTCTTATGTCTGCAGGAGTGGAAGGAGGAGCTTGAACATCAGCGGCAGGACTTGCCGAGGTGTTATCCGGCTCTGCAACTGGACAGATCTGGTCGAACTCGAAGGGGTCATGTATCTGTACCTCATCTGTGGTGAGGTGTGGGGGTTACTTCCTCGGTCAAAGGGTGGTATGATGACTGTACTTGATTGGATGACATTTGGGATGAGGAGGCGACCCCGACCCATCGATGTATAGCCTCAATATGTTTGGTTGCGATCCCCAGACATGAACTAATAGCAGTACGCAAAGTTTCCTGGCCAGTCACGTCACATCCCTCCCCTCGAGTCCACCAGCACTGGTATTGTCCCTTATCTTTGCCATCTGCCTTGTAACAGACTCTCGTGATCGCGAATCACTGTAAATGGCAAAGCTCAATTCTGCCCGGTACCAAACTGTATGATCCTCCTTGCCCTGTAGTTCCACAGTAATTCCAGTAGGGGTCATTGTGATATAATGGAGCTGAAGGGGGTTGCTCACCATCTCTGGATCACAGGGGTCGTATTGCCCTCTCTTGCGCTTGCCTGGTGATGGGACAGGATCAATACGGGGATATCTCTCCCTCAGAAAACGGGTCTCATCCAATGGTGCGCTATACTCCATTCCCCGTAACCGTATAAGGTCCCAACCTTTCTCCCATTCCGGCAGGGTCCTGGACGATTTGGGCACCCTGTCCAGCCACTTCCGAATCGCATTCCTGGCAACCACAGAACTGGAATCTCCCCAGGTTGGTGCGGTCATGAGCTTGAGGTAATCTTTCGGGTCGACAGTCAGCCAAAACCCATTTGGCTCCGTCCAAAATGCCTTGGGTAGATTTTCCTTCTCATGCTCCTTCTCGACATGACCCCTGAGATTTACCTGTCGCCGGAATAACCGCTCTGACTTAACACAGAATGAGCACAAGACCTTTAATTTCTGGTGGATGGAACACATGAGATGATTCTTCAGTTCCCGCTTGTTAGGCAGGACCTCCGGGCAAAGGTAACAGCTTATCATCTGTGAAGAGAAGAGAAGACATCTGTTAGCAATTTTGGCCTGAACCCACATCATGTTGGATATCTAAGGTAAGTATATTTTGCAGTTCATCAACTTTTAAGACCCACAACCTGCGCAGTTCAGTCATATGCATGGTATGCTAAGAGACCATATGAAGTTTCCCGAAACCCCAGAATGACCGTTTGGACCCCATTACACCTTGGCTCACCCCATATGGGCCACTATTATGTTGCAGTACCTTACCCAAACAGGCTAGGTTAAAAGGGTGATCAGTTCCTTCCTAGTCCTGTGATGCTCCATGGAGGCTTCTCACTGGCCCCACGCCAGCTACCTAAGGTATGTCAACCCGAATCCGGTGTCCATAGTCCAGTTGGCCACAAAGCCTTTATTTCAAAATTGAAATTGTCATACAGTCAAATAGCATATCTTAAATTGGCTGATATTTTACTGCTTCCGGTTTCTACCTCTTCGACCCACTTCTTTGGTAAGCCAAGTGGGTGTGTTTTTGCCCCTATACAGCATAAGTCTGTCCACATGGTAGACTTTGGCTGGTAGATTTATTGACCTCTTCACAAGGTAGTTCACATCATCCAGACGCTTTGTTACTACATATGGCCCCTTCCACTTGGAAGTCAACTTGTGGCAGACTCCAAATTGACGTATGGGATTGTACAGCCAAACTGCCTGCCCTGGCTTCAACAGACGTTTCATCGCCTTCAGGTCATAATGTCTTTTATGATACTCAGCTTTCTGCTTCAGCACCATTCGAGCCAATGTGTGTGCCAACTGCAATGTGTCCTGTAACTGCAGAATGTAC
The DNA here is from genome assembly GCA_036873755.1 of Hanleya hanleyi. Lineage (NCBI taxonomy): Eukaryota > Metazoa > Mollusca > Polyplacophora > Lepidopleurida > Hanleyidae > Hanleya > Hanleya hanleyi. Next base: position 50,449 of record JAVTVY010013350.1, read on the forward strand.
GCATCAGCACTAAGAGAACCGTCATATCCAAGCGGCATGCTTGTGTAAGCCTGCAATGGCAGAACCACCTCTCTGCCCAAAGTCATCATGTTGGGTGAAGCATTCGTGCTGGCATGGATGGAGGCCCTGTATGCCATCATCACTTGTGGCAGATACTTGTCCCATTCACGTTGTTGCCTCTCACAATATATCGTTAACATGGTGGCCAGTGTTCTGTTGAACCTCTCTGCCCCGCCATTAGATTGCGGCCTCATACCAGAGGTTCGTGTCTTGTCAATTTGTAAGAGTTCACAGACTGATGCCAGTAGCTTAGATTCAAAGTTTGTGCCTTGGTCGGTATGGATCTGCAATGGCGTCCCAAACCTGCAGATGAACTCTGTGAGGAGTGCATTTGCAACAGTCAGTGCTTCTTGGTCTGGAAGTGGTACAGCCTCGGTCCATTTGGTAAAGCAGTCAGTTATGACAAGCAGAAACTTGTTGCCTTTGTTAGTCAAAGGCAGTGGTCCGAGAATGTCCATCTGTAGTCTCTCCATAGGCTCTCCCATCAAGTATTGTCCAAGTGGGGCCCGTGTCCGTGATGTAGGCATCTTCCTTGCAACACATTTGTCACATTGCAGACAGTACTTCTGGACATCTCTCTTCATCCCAGGCCAGTAGAAAGCCTGTGTGATTTTAGACAGAGTCTTCTGGGACCCAAGATGCCCTGCTGAAGGTATGTCATGATACAGCCTGATGATCTCCTGCTGACATACACTGGGGACAACCAGCTGGTAAGTTGTGGTGTTGTGTTGGGTTACAAATTTCCTGTACATCATTCCACCGTGCAGTTCTAAACGATCCCATGAACGCCATATCGTCTTCAGAATTGAGGAAAGGTGTGATATGGTGGACCATTCTGGTCTACCTTCACCCTTTCTCAGTGCAGCCATGATTGGTCCCACATTTTGATCATCCATTTGATGCCTTCTAATTCTAGGGGGGTCCCATGATTCTAGGAGCAGTTGGTGTTCTTTTAGTCCTTGCATGGTGGCCTGCTTCCTAGTGGTGACCCGTACAAATTCCAGTTCATCCCGTGTGCTGCAAGGTTCATCACATGCATCCTTGGCCTCGGCGCTGGCTCGCTCCATCCTCGCACATGTGTTACAGGGTCGTCTTGACAATGCATCGGCATTAGCATGGCTCCTACCAGCACGATGTTTCACCTCTACGTTGTAATTTCCCATCTCTTGGAGCCATCGTGCCACCTGACCAGTTGGGTTGTGCAAACTGCGCATCCAGCTCACGGCTGCATTATCAGTTCTTAGAAGAACTTTCTGGCCATAGAGATAGTGGTGAAAATGCTTCAGAGCTGTGATAACTGCAAGGAGTTCCTTCCTTGTAACGCAGTATGACTGCTCATGTTTGTTCATGGATTTACTCATGTAGGCCACAACCTTCTCCAGACCCTCATGTTCTTGGGAAAGGACAGCTCCGACTGAGAAGTCACTGGCATCAGTGTCCAGAATAAATAGTCTCCCGGGCACTGGATAGCACAGCACAGGGGATGTAGTGAGAGCCTGCTTAAGGGTTTCAAATCCTGTCTGACACTGATCTGTCCACACAAATTTTGCTCCTTTTTCAGTGAGCTTGTGCAAGGGCCTACATATTGCAGCAAATCCTTGTATGAAGCGTCGATAATAGGAGCACAGCCCTATGAAACTCCGCACCTGCTTCACATTCTGTGGTTGCGGCCAATCTTGGATACTCGAGATCTTCTCGGGATCAGTTTGGATGCCCTCGTTAGACACTACATGCCCTAAGAATGTCACAGTCTTCTGGAGGAAAATGCACTTTGATGGTTTGAGTTTTAGCCCAGATTCTTCCAGCCTCAGGAAGACATGTTCCAACCTACGGAGTGTTTCCTCTACAGATTCCCCTGGTACTATGATATCATCAACATAGACCAAGCATTCTTCCCACAGAAGACCTCTCAGCACATGTTCTATCAAACGCTCGAAAGTCGGTGGTGAATTTGCAAGCCCAAATGGCATAACAGAGAACTGGTATCAGCCCTGGGTGGTAGTGAAGGCTGTTTTCTCCTGGTCCTCCGGAGCTACAGCAATTTGGCAGAACCCAGAATTTAAATCCATGCAACTGAACCACTGAGCTCCAGGCAGCGAATCCAAGCACTCATCAATGCGGGGTAAAGGATATGCGTCCTTGACAGTGACGTCATTGAGACGTCTGTAGTCCAAACATAGCCTTGGAGTCCCGTCCTTCTTAGTACAAAGCACTATAGGTGCTGCCCATGGACTAGTGGATGGCTGTATAATCCCCTTTCCATCATTTTCTGGAGCTCCTGTTTTACAATGCCCCTCTTCCCAATGGGGAGCCTCCTTAACGGAAGACGGATTGACCTTGCATCACCGGTGTTTATCTGATGTTTCACTACATCTGTTTTCCCAAGATCCCCAGAAGACTTGGAGAACACAGTGCTATATTTCGTGAGTAGAGAAGCAAGAGACTCCTTTTCAATACTTTGCAAGTGCTTGGAGCTTCTCTGCAAGAGATCATGTAAATGATCTGGTACCCCATGCAGTGAAGACTGGACAGGTGGTTCAATGCCAACTGCAAGTGTGTGTATTTCCGTGTTGGGGGAGGGCATCTCGTAGCATGACCTGCATGTCCCCAGTCTGGTCTGAGTGTGTAACACAACATCTTCGTCACTGAGGTTAATGAGCTGTACAGCATGGTTTTTGTTTTCCGTATCGATTAATCCTTGAACCATGTGTACATCTTGGACCTCGAGTTGAT
>JAVTVY010013351.1:0-56348 GCA_036873755.1 Hanleya hanleyi
GGAACACTTGTATTTCATAGATCAGTCCATAAGCGTTAAAATCCTGGAAGAGCTTCGCCTGCAACACGAACAGATTTCCTATTGGTAATCGAATATACTAGCATTGTAGTAACTAGTAACTATTGCGATTATGTCATCGGCAGTTGCCAGGTCGCCAGATAATGCCGTATTTGCGTCATCAGATGGTGACTCTGCATGCAGAGTCGACGACTAATAACGCAATTACGACAATTGTGTCATTAGTATTTGACATTGCAATTTCTCACTGTCGTACTTGCGACATTAACGGTTAACAGTGTAAATTTCAAATGCTAACGTCACAGCAACGATTTTTGTAATCTGATCAGGGGGCCAGTACTTATCTCATGTGAATAACTGTACACATATCTTGAGGTCATTGAGGTAAAAAAAAATCAATTCAGTTAGTTCAATTAGTTTCAGCTCTTTCAAACTCCATAAAAGATCTAGATCCGCACCGTTCTCGCTTGCCATCGTCCAACCTGTAACCATTTCGGTCATCTATACGCGGTAAGACTGACCCTGGGATCGTGTGTATCCATTTCAGACTACTTTCGGCAACTGCTAGAGGGAATTTCCAGAAATCAATACCACGTGACTTCGTCAGCCAATCAGCTAAAGTCTACCGACGTAACCCGCCATTTTCGAGTCATGTGATGATCTACTTGTTCAAATTTACAGATCTACCACACATCTTGGATGATACGAAAGTTATTCATACATATATATTTTGTAAGCGCAGGCAATATCTGTTTCCGAGGTATGTATGAAAACCTGTAATTTATTAGAGTTTTCGAGTCTGTTCTCCGCCGGATGAAGGCCGAACAGAATCCGGTAAAACACCGGATATCGCTCCGCGATAATGGAGATACACGATTCGCAAGCCATCTTATGGATGGCGAAGTGTACGCAAATGGCCATCGTCCTTACTGTCGGAGTATCATCCTCTCCCAGGGTGCTTTGCGCTACACTCCATTTACCCCTGTAGGGGTCTCGCTATTTTTTACAGGATTCTTGCAGAAACCACGAACTGCTCTGTCCAACTGTTTTACTGATCGCAATGTATATTTATCATCAAATACACTCAACAGTTATTCAGTGTATTTCAAAATGACAGTGTGACACAGTTTGAAGGAAGCTTTTTGACAAATTACACTGGAACTATACATGTATGCTGCGGAAATATATATCGGTGAGTCGCGGCTGATATCAATTCGCCCAGTTAGACGGTAGAAAATATTCGTTTACTGTGGCGACCTTGGGTCAATCCGGCGCAGTCCGTGAGACCCTGACAGCGCTAAATCGACAATCTCGAAACCATTTTCCAGCGGAGAGCGACCCCTGGTGGCGAGGTTGCTAAATGGAGAGGCGCAATGCCAAAGCAGAACGTAATGAATGCTTGGAAGAGCTTGTCGGAGTATGTGAAGAGTTAATACAGTGACGTAGCCAGTTCCGACCCAGTGTCAGTTCCGACCCATGCACTTCCCAAAATATTGTTTCTTGTCACAACCATGACCCCAAATCATAAAACATTTGGTGTATTTAAGCAAGTCGATCAACCTCTCAATCATGGTTAAATTATATTATGCATTCACTGGTTTTGTTATGAGATAGCTTTGCAGACCCACTTCATACACACGATTACATCGGCCTAAGTACAAACACCATGACCATGATGACCCGCCGTCATGGAAAAAAAATGTCGTCTGTCAGCGCTTCCAAATCAAAGTTGTTATGTTTTGTTTCTCACACATAAGGATCATATGGTACTACTTATCTGTCATAAATTTATTCACCAAAGTGTCACTCTAAAGTCTACCCGCCCCATCGTTGTCATCAACTGACGTAAATACGTGACTCGGGTGCAGATTAGCATTACTTTATTTAATCTGCTATTCGTAGTTAAATAAGTAAAAATACCATTGATTTAACATCATTTTTGAGCGAGTATACGCTTATTAGCCATCGGCCATAATTTCAGTGTACAAGCTATCTTGCCAATATGATCAGCTATACCATATATCACTATCACCCCCTGCCCGAATTCCTTACACCAAATGTTCACTTATGAGATGAAGACATGCAAAACGAAATATCCAGCTAGGACCATATTTAGGGAACAAAGTTATCATGTTGACGATTACATTTGTTTATATCTGGGTCAATGTCAAACGAGGCTGAATCGGAACTGGCGACAGTGAGTCGGAACTGACACCTCTCATTAAGGACTGTTATCTTATATTCCTTACAGTTCAGTTCATCCCCAGCTGAGTTGTTTTATTAATAAATCCCATTTGGTGGGTCGGAACTGGCGCCTCGTCTGTACTTCCTCTGGTGTCACAGACCGTCCCAAGTGAATACCGTCCTCTGTAAACCCGAGTTCCCGTGAGAACGGTCAGCTTTTAGACACTTTGGATGACATGAGCTTTATACCTTTTGCTTTTGTATGACACTTGGGCTTCATGGAAGACCCGCGATACCGTATGTCTAATATGTGGCCTTTAGACATTTCGCGACTGTTCCCTGTAGTGGTACCCAGCCCAGGTCACCTAATGTTTAGTCCCTCAAACGGGGGGGGGGAGGGGGAAGTAAACAAGTATTTCTGTACTCTCTCAAATCAACCAATAAATGAAACAATTATTAACAAGGGTAACGATTCACTGTGCACCCCCCCCCCCTCACACCCACAAAGTAACACAATCCGTGAACAACACTCTAGACCTATTAAATACCAGTTAGTTTATACCTGAATGTTCTCTTCTGTTACACCGCCTGGTAGATTAGTCACAAATAAGTTCTTACGCCCTCCTTCTGGTCTGAAAAACTCGATTATTTCAACAGAACAGCTCATACCCAGAGTGATGACACAAAATGATCCACGTAATTTGAACTTCCCACCAAAACACGCACACGTGATGCACACGTGCTTCTGGTTGTATAGAATGTGACAGAGTAAATACACATATACATATTGCACATATACACAAAGTGATGATTTAAACCCGTGTTCTTAAATTTGTCATTGCTACCTAAAGCAGCTGAGCTACCGTAAAAACAGTTTTAAATCTTTGATCTATAAAGTTTGTACTGTGCATCAAGCATTGTCACATGACACACAAAATGGCGGCGCCCATGATGTCGCAGGAAACTTTTGTTCGCGAATTTGAAAGAAACGATGGTTCAGTCCTAAAAATCAAGCAGTTCGAAGTAGGCGACGTTGGATGTGTCGTTTGGGATGCGGCAATAGTCCTAGCTAAATATATTGAAACTCCTGACTTCGAAGAAGGGGATTTGTTGCGATCAAAAAATATTCTTGAACTGGGCGCAGGGACTGGTCTCGTCGGACTGCAAGCTGCCAGCCTTGGGTGGGTGAATGAGGTTAATCAGCATACACAGGTGCATATATATGATATGCATGGATGAAGACGCATAAACTGATCATGGTGTCCTGGATTGTTGTTGTTCAATCCAATTCAATTCTTTATTGTATAAACATCCAAACGGACCGTATACAAGGGGGGTGAGACAACTCCACCCCAGAACATAAAAATCAACCTGTAATGTCAAAGAAGCAACCAACATATAGGGGAGACTACTCATACAAGTAGACAATGTTATGTTTCCCATTAGGCAGATTTCATTATAATGGGTACCAATTGTTGTGTTTTCTTTTATACAACTCAGACGATTGAAGAACTTCAAGAATAAAGTTGAGTATATGTCAAATGTTAGCTTATGGGTAGTAGATATAGCACATATAATAACACTTCGATATGTGACCAACTTCAGAATATAATGGAAATAAAATTTTTAAAACCTGTGTTTTAGGACAGACAAAAGTCCCACCAATTTTGGAGGGTGAGTTAGTTCTGCATAGAACAAAAGAAAACTGTATTGTTTTTTGCACTGAAGTATCCCATAATAAAGCTACAGTGTTGAAGTTTGATCTTAAGTAGACCATTGGTAATCATAATTTACAGCAAAGCCAGAAGATTAAAATGTCTGGTCGCTAACTAATATCACTTGTGTCTGTCCACATTCGATGTAACATTAGCAACATGAAAAATATATCAAAATGTGTTGTAAAACAGAACCATAATATGATTGAATGATTTTGTTATAAAATTGTCCACTGTTGTGGCTAATTTGATGTCCATATGGACATAAAATATTTCGAATTTCAACTGAAATCAGCATACAGAATGTCGCTAATGTTTCACCTTGCAAAATGTCTGTCCTACTTTGTGTAACATTAGCAACATCACAATTATTCTCCAGTTTAGATATCAGAACCTTTAGAGAGCCTTTTATCTCAATTATTGGTTTCAAATATATCAGTTCAACTTCTAAAACAGCTGTGAGCATTGGAAATTTCAACTGAAACCTCAAGAATCTTTCTGTCTCTTGTCTGTCCACAATGTGAAACATTAGCAACATTGAAACATTAGCAACACTAGCAATTAGAATTTTTATCTATTAAAAATGTTAAGAGATTATTTGGTTCAGTAAAACCTGACAGACCATTTACATTGTGATGAAAACACTTTTAGTTTGGATTATCTTATTTTCCTGCCCAATATCAGTTGAAAACATGCCAGCATGATGTGGACAGACGTTTTGTAGCTAATGTTACATGTGTCTGTCCACATGTAACGTTAGCAACAAATGGAGAAAGCCAAAAATAGTTGACTGGCATAATCAGTTTACTAAATTGGTAATTAAAAGAACAAATAGATGAAATTGTGATAATTATCAAGGTAAAACTATCAGCAGAATCAGTTGCTTTTTATGAAATCAAAGCAAAGGAAGACAGATGTCTGTCCACCATGTCTGTCCTGTAACACCGATTTTCACTAAAATTCCTATATAAATTGCTACAATTCAGTAAATATGCAGATGAGATGAGTTTCCTGCTTGTTTTCCTTCAAGAAACCACAGCCTTGATAGCTGATTCTGTTCATGCGAGAAATATTTTCTTTTTAAAATGATTCTATGTTGCTAACGATTCAAAATGTCTGTCCACCTGTAACATTAGCAACATACTTTAATGTCCATTTGTTGCACTACCGAATTCTCTGGGACATAAAGAAAATAATGGATCATTAATATGTCTTCAGAGTTATCATTTTAACATATTAAAGTTGGCCATTGTGTCCCATAACTCTCTTGAACAGTTGTTAATAGTTGTCACTTACTCAAGCTTGTCTGTCCACGTGTAACATTAGCAACACAATTTTAACCAAAAAAGGGAAATTTTCTCACAGTAATATTTAAATCAAGGTGTCAGCACTGAATTGTTTTGGCTTATTTGTGTAATTACATTTACATGTAGATATAAACTTTGGAAAGCAGATACATTTAATGGTGATAATCGTTAACATAAATTTAATTTTAGGAAATTAATGTTGCTAATGTTACACAATGTCTGTCCACATGTAACATTAGACACAACAATAACTTTCTTCTAAAATCTTAACGAATCGGCAAATAGGTGAAACCTGATTGAATTTATGGAATACAACTCCAGGCAAATCAATATCTTTAGCTTGGTGATCAAAATTATACTTGTTGCAAACAGAGAAAAAAGGTTTCGAAAACCGGTGTCTGTCCACCACTCAATGATGCATTGTGCAGTTCGTTTTCATCTCAAATTTATGCTTTATGACTCCAAATCATCTGTTTAAATATTACAGGTCTTGAAATGCATTCCAGTTTGTAACTATGTTCAAAAGTTTTTAACTTTCCATAGTTTAACTGGCAAGAAGTGAGTGAGTTGTTGGGGGGGGGGGGGGGGGGGCGTGGTAGGAGAAGCTGCCCGAAAAACTGATGTTACATGTAGCTTTTTCCACATTTCTGTTACTAGACATATGTGTGTGTAGTGATGAAATGGGATGAGACGGTACCACTTTCAACAGTTCCAGAATGGAAATGCCAGTCACTATTTTAAAAGGGGATAGATTGTAGGTAACTGGAAAGCACTATGTACTTCTTTTTTTTTTTCTTCACAAAAACGAAATAAAATATACTTCTAGGGATGGGGGGGGGGGGAGGGTTGCCAAGTTAACTTTGTGGTAGAGACTGGAGGTCCTTCAAAAAAAAGGGGGGGGGGGGCTCTGTTTTGTTTAGTTTGTAAAGAAAAACAAGCAAAACCTAGAATCCATTTTATGCCGCATTTCATGCTCATACAATGTGTAAGCTTGAATCAGTTCTATTAACTAACCTGTTTAACTGACACAATATTTTATTGTTTTTCTTTTAAGGGCAAATGTGGTTGTTACAGATCTGGAAGAGTTCGTTCCCCTCATGGAGATGAATATTGGTGTAAATAAAGAACTGTTGAGAGGCACAATAGAAGCCAGAACACTGAAATGGAGAGATGATGTATCTACGATTCCTGATAATTTAGACTTTGTGCTGTGCGCTGACTGTATTTACTATGGGGAAGTAAGTAACCATGGATTGGGCGCACTGGGCAGTCTGAAACCAGCCAATATTTGAGCTAAAAACATATGATACTGCAAATGAGTTGTCCTCCCCCCCCCAACTTACATGTATTATTTCTCATATATAAGCATGTATGAAATGCAATTAAATTAATATAGGCAACTTCAGAGATACAGGCTCAACATACTCATCCATGCTTGCACCCCAGTTCCTCCTTGTCCATCCATGTATTCGATTTCCGAGTACCGTACATGTACTCGGGGTCAATTCTGTGTGAATGGACCAAATGCCTGCAGGCACTCGTCTCATCCAGTACTTGCACTCGTAAAATATTCCACAGCCACGGACAACAGGGGTGTCACTAGGATTTCAAAGGGGGAGGGGTGCGAATGTTTTCAATTTGCGAGGGCGGATCTATGAAATGTTCATAGAGGGCCAACTATCACAGCCCAACAGGCGAGGGTCCAGGGGCCGCCTAGGCCCCGGAAGCTCCGGAGTCCTAGATCGCCGGATATGCGTTCTAAGCGTTTTCCCGGATATAAATGTGAACATAATGTATGCAGATTTATGATTCCATTTCATGCTTGTTTCGTATTTATAAGCACATATCGTTGTTGAAAAAAACACACCTCATGTCCAGGCATAAATCCATTTTATTTTGTAGTTATACTTAATAGAGCTTAATACATGATGATACATGTACAAAACGACGATCTTTACGTCATGGAACATTAGAAACCAATACGCGTACCTATATGACTGATTTACACAAAGATTAAAGCGAATCCTGTCAGACCAACAGGTGATGGTTCAGGGGCCGCCTAGGCCCCGGAAGCTCCAGCGTCCTAGGTTGCCGGGAATACCTTCTATAGATGCGTTTCCCGGAAATAAATCTGAAAATAATGTATGTAGATTTAAGGTTCTATTTTCACTTTTGCTTCTCATACATGTCATAAGCACGCATCGATATTGAAAAATATCACACCTTATATGCCGGACTTCATTAGGCCAGTAACAAACTACGTTCAGGTCAGTACAGATACATATTGAAACCCCAACTTAAATAGTACGCTCACAAACCACATGAATACATTGTAGATGATGGTCTGTTTAATACACCTATATACTCTAATTACGTAATCCACATTCGTTTATTTTACATGCATGTCCCCGCCGGAAAATTTTGAATTTCTCCGCTTGATTTCCAGCATTTTAGCGTAGTTTAATGCTAAACTGGGATTTGATACCGGTATCTTACATAATTTTCGCATTTTCAATCTACGGGCAAAAAGGGGGTGCGTTCGCACCACACGCACCATGGGTAGAGACGCCCATGGACAAATTCCATGGACTCGCACCACTTTTCACTCAAAGTCAGTTCTGCCTTTTCACTGAGTGATCATGAACATCGCTCCCCAATGAATTGGACGTTAATGTGAAATGCTCCGGTATATGAGAGGTGATGGTATACATGGCACTGTGTGACTAACGTCAACAGGACCTTGATATGTTTTAAGTGTGGACCTTGACCTAAGACTGACCATTTCCATGGTTGTAGGAGGCAATGAGACATGTTTTTGCCAATTTTGGGGTTTCTACATCACCTAATTAGGTAAGAAATTGAGTTAGAATGTAGGTTACATTGACCTTGACCCAATTAGGCCAGGTCACACTGACATTGACCTAATTAAGTGCATTTCCATGGTCTTAGAAGGCCATTAGGACATGTTTTTGCCAATTTCGAGGTTTATAGGTCACCTAAGTAGGTCAAATTTTCATCAAAAGTAGGTCAGCCCAGAACTTGCTGGTAACAGTCCATTAATGCATGTTCATGTCAAAAATCAAGGTTTTAATGTCAACCGTTCTCCTGACCTTATTTTGCCGGAGAAAGGATTCGGATGGACTGACTGACTCACTCATTACTAGACAACTTGCAAATGAGAGCCTACTTCATAGGAATAAGTTAATGGAGAAGAACAGATTCTCTTCTCCACCATGACAGTTTAGCCTGAAGTCTCTGGTTTTCTTGATCGACAACGTTCATGCAGTGCCCAGCAGTTGGGTCAAGCAGACCCAGAAAGTCCCCGAATATTGGTGAAATTTGTTCCAAGCATCTGGCGCTATATATGTGGGTGAAGAATATTTCAAGAGCAATCAGATTTTGAGTACAGAATTTGCCCGTAGCACATGGAAAGTGATAAATTTGACAGGGAAGTGAGGAGATCAGATGACATTTTGAATATGGAACTCTGACAGTATAGCTATGGGCTATACCCATGGTCGAGGGGTTTGCTTACATGTGGCTCTCAAATTTCATCTGTTTGTTTATCTGGACTGATATATTTCACATGTTTAATAGGAGGAACCGGTTGCGTCAAGAATGAGGATTCTCTTAATTGATTGTTTTTGCCTGTTTATCAGAGAGTTTGTTTTTAAGCAACAACAACTATGCATGGGTTCTATGAACATTTCAGGCATGTTGTACATATCTCATGAAGTAGATCAATTTTTGAAAATGACATTAAAGCCTACTCACTCACTCACTCACGGTTACAAAGATTTGCACATGTGATACTATATACACTGTTTCTTGATGTTCAGCGGGTGGTTGAGTGGGCATGGGTTCCTGTTGCTTCAATGCATTTTGTTGAGAAGCAACAGGAACTTGATAATGTGATAGCACTGTACCAGTAATATCACTTGTTTTTATTGCACCATGTAAGTATCCTGTCTGTGTCTTGTGTGCTGCCCTCAGTGTTTTATAGGGTGGATGGAGGGAGCCTGGTTCCATGCTGCTTCAAATATTTCTTCTTTCAAGTAGCAGGAATGCAATTGGCTGGGTGATGCTTAGTTGGTTCATCACGATATAGCTGAAATATTTGTTGACAGCGATGTTAAATTCTATTCACTCCTCACTCACTCACTCACCCCTTCTTGATGTTGGGGGTTTACATTCTCTAATAATTTCAGTCATCTTCAGGGATAAATTATAATATAATTATATTCCTACATTGTGAAACACCCTGCCAGAAAATACTGGCTCGGGTGAGAATCGAACTCACGACTCAGGGGATACCGTCCGACTGCTGTACCAACTGAGCTACCGAGTCCAGTTGGGAACAGTTCGCTAATTCAATCCATTTCACAGGTACGCGGCATATCGCCACGATAACTAGTGAACTTTGAATAAATATTCGAAGATACAATGTTTCGACTAATAATTTCAGCCATCTTCAGGGATAAATTATATTTCAGTCATCTTCAGGGATAATTATATTTAATGATATAATTAAATTATAATTTATCCCTGAAGAAGACTGAAATTATTAGTCGAAACATTGTATCTTCGAATATTTATCCAAAGTTCACTAGTTAGTTATCGTGGCAATATGCCGCGTACCTGTGAAATGGATTGAATTAGCGAGCTGTTCCCAACTGGACTCGTTAGCTCAGTTGGTAGAGCAGTGGGACGTGAGTTCGATTCTCACCCGAACCAGTATTTTCTGGCAGGGTGTTTCACAATGTAGGAATATAATTATATTACATTCTCTGTTAGGCTTGTTTTCTCTGTATTTACCCAGTCTCTATGTTTTCTTTTTTACCCAGTCTCTAGAGCCATTGGTGGACACCATTGACAAGGCCGCACAAGATCATACTACTGTCCTGTGCTGTTATGAGCAGAGAACAACTGGAAACAAACCCGAGCTGGAGAAACGATTTTTTGAGGTACTTAGTCATGTTAGTGCATGAAGAATATTCGAGTTAGTCAGGTTTACATGGCTTCGTTCATTCCCACTCAGCCATGCTTAATCTTATTGAATTTACATGTACAGTCCGGAATGACAAGGCTCCATCGGCCGTACGGCTCTATACGGCAATAAAACAACCCCTCCCCAATCTGGTCACTACATTTACCTAGTTAGGCAAATGATTTGATTGCCATGAGGAGCTCATGTGTTGGCAATCAGTCTTCAAGCCTCAACTGCCGACTGAATTTCTCATTACTATGCACAGGAGTCACATGATTGGCATGTATTGCAACGTACCGATCACGTGACTTGTATGAAGTAGATAGCGGTACTGGTGAAAATTCGATCGGACATTGATGTTTGAAGATTGATTGCAGATCGAAACTTCAGCTCCTCATGTCTATCGAACTGTTTGCCTAACTCTTTAAATATAATGGACGGAAAGTAGGGAAGGGTTGTTCTATTGCTGGATAGATCCATATACCCCCTGGAGCCTTGTGGTTCGTTCCGAACTGTTCATGTAAATACGATATGAGGAAGCATGGTTGAGTAGAATGAACGAAGCAATGTAAACTTGGCTAACTACAGCCTAGCCTCAATATAACGTACCTCAATATAGTGCTGATTTTGCTATAAGGCGGGTGATGTCCTGTCTCCCAAATTAGCAAATGCATATCATTTCAACCTCTTTATAAGGCTGAAAATCTATATTAAGGTAGTTCAAATTTGGTCCCCCAATCACAGCATTATAGTAAGATTACACTGCATAAGTTTGGCAACAATGACCGTATGTCTGTCTGTTTGTCCATTTAGAATACAACAGAGATCTTTGAAATCTAGTTGAGTATGTTGGGTAGCTTTGTAGAAAGTTGGGACCCAATATCTGCCATGTTGATTGAACATAAATGATCAGTTCTTACTGTATAATCTAGTTTTATAGACCAAAGCCCAAACTAAGGAACATGTTGTGATCATAATGGCATGACAGGTATTCACATCAGGATTGGAGATGTGGGACACATTATTTCTTTTATATATAATTCTTTCTGGTGCCGAATAGGAAGCCAAAGTAATGAAGAATTAAATATTTTTGAATGTTTAGAGCATGTCTACAGGGATTCATAGAAGTCCAAATTTTTACTACCCACTATAAAATATTGAGTTCTTTTTATGCTCAAATTGAGTTTTTCCAAGTTTTTACGGCCCACCCACAAGTTGATATTGAGTTTTTGAATGTTTTTACCACCCTACCAATTAAGATATGAACAAATAGTTTCTGTAGTACTAAGGTGAGCTATGATGTGATTTGGATAATGGTCATCTGAATGACAAAAAAAACACATGTTCTGTATTGTAACTTGCTCAATAGGTTTCATTTTTTTGGACCTCGTGTTTGTAGCAACACCAACAGCCGTAAGAGATCACAAACTATCATAAACATTCAAAGATAATTATCATATAACGCTTGCAAGAGACGCTATAAAATCCTTACATCATCAGCGGATTTTCACGTAAGATGTAGCAGCTGTCAAGCAGAATGAGGTCTTGAACTCAGACTTCTACTTTACATCCATCGCATGGTTGCCGTCGAACTTCAGAACAAAGGAACTGCAGGGGTAGAATTTCGCAAAATTTTGCGAGAATCCAGTTGGATTCTTAGTGGCTTAGTTTGCGAGAATCCAAAGAATCCAAATTTGCGGAACCAAGCATTTCGTGACCAGTTGCCATTTTCACTAGTGCTAGTTACTGCACAACTAGATGTAAACTTCTCAATGGGAAAAATTGAAATCGCCTCATTTATTCCGAGGAGGGTGGTTAGCACACATATAATAGCACAAATTAGTTCAGGCGAGTGATTATCTCCATTGATGAGCAGTATTCAACCTAAACATGTTTGGTAAGTGGTAAGTATATACCCTTAATTTTATTTCATTTGTATCTTTGTATTGCATATGAAACAAATATTGGAATTGTCTGCATTGCAAAAAAAAATAATAATCATAAAAAAAATAAATAAATAAAAATCTGGCCACCTGCATGCTGCATTCCCTGACAAGCAGTAAATCAACAATTGTTATTAATAATGAACCTTTATATAAAGACTAGGCTATGGATTTATGAGATACGCAAAAACATTAAAAAAAATAAGGAAATTCCAGATATTTTTGTACCACATTTTCTCATTTTATACCATGATGGTTTTTACAGTGAAAGATAACAATTACCAACAAAAATTCAAGAGTCACGGACATAAACAAGAAATGCAATGCCGTTAAAGTTAAAATCTAGACCTCAAATAAACCGACTTCTGAAGAAATGCATGTTCTCAACGTAAAGTGCTAGACCGCGTTGTTGTTGTTGTTCATGACGGGTATCATACACGCAATGTCTCTGCAGAAACGATTTCCTACCGCTTCCTACCGCTTGATTCTACTTTGCCCGATGTTCTGTCTTAGGGAAAATTGTTTGTCATTCTAATTATGAACGAATCCGAATCAAATTCATCTGCTAAATGATATCCAAAATGTCCCAGGTTTCGTTTTCACCCACGTGTACTTTTCGTCTGCAGACCGCCAGCTAGCATTCAATTCCTTTATATAGACTGTTTTCGTCTGTTGGGTTTAACGTAAGTAGCTGGGCACCAGCAGCCGAGCGAAGGAGAATACACTCATACCTTCGGCGCCAGTCGGGAACCATTACAGAGAGTATTCGAGGCTCCCAAAATATAATCGAGCAAAGGTCTCCGAGGTTTAGTTAGCGCATTACGTCAGCAAAATCTGAATCCGTTTGTGTACGTTTCGCAGAACTCGCAAATTGTCGAAGGATCGGCGATGATTTTCACATCACTGAAATAATTTGCACCATTTCGAGTATTGAGTTTTCGTCAAAAACATTGAGTATTTCTTGTCCAAAACGTACACTTTTGAGTTTTTTGCTGTCTATATTCAGTTTTTGACATTTTTTTTCTACCGTTTAACGGTAGTAAAAACGGACGTCTATGAATCCCTGGTCTAGCATGTGCAGACGTATGAAAAATCAAAGGACCCAGACCATGCAGACAGGACTCAGACCATGCAGACAGGACTCAGACCATGCAGACAGTCAGACCATGCAGACAGGACCCAGACCATGCAGACAGGACTCAGACCATGCAGATAGGACTTAGACCATGCAGACAGGACTAACGTTGCATGTTCGGAAATATGTTTTAGTCAAGTGATTTGTAGACTAGTAATATTTTGGCCCTAAAATTCGTGTTTGAGAGAACTTGGACTTGGGATGCTGACAAGCCTGGAAAGTCCTGGTATTCCACAGTCCATTTTTCAGGCGATGAAAGTTTTAGAATTTGATTAATTTAGTTAAAAGTACTGGAAAATAAATACTGGATGTTTATAATTGTAAAGACATAACTGCCTCTACAATGTCAGAAAATTTTCAATCCAATACTGTTCTGTGCCAGTATCTACCAAAAGAAAATAACTAAACTCAGTAATCAGACCATATTTTTAGACTTTGTCATGATGATATGGGGAATGGTCCTTGAAAATGAGTGACTAACCCAGTCTCTCGTTTTTAAGAAGATTCATCAATCTTCATTACTCGCCTAATGTTTCCCCAGGAGAGCTATTGATCACTCCTCTGGAAAATAAAAGTGCATTGGAGAGTAAAACTGAAAAGAGTGAATTAGACCACACTACATCAGACATGTCAGAGGAGTGTCCCAATTATTTAAATGAGGCTGCAGTGTATGTGGCATTGTAGGCAGACGATTACTCCTCCGGTAGACTCTGCAGAGTACACAGCAGTGTAGACTGAGGAGCACCCCTCCAGTATACTCTGCAGTGTATGTAGCAGTGTAGGGTGAGGAGTACTTCTCTAGTAGACTCGGCAGTGTATGCAGTGGATTACTCCTCCAGTAGACTCTACAGTGTATGCAGCAGTGTAGGCTGAGGAGTACTCCTCCAGTAGACTGCAGTGTATGCAGCAGTGTAGGCTAAGGAATACTCATCCAGTAGACTCTACAGTCTATGCAGCAGTGTAGGCTGAGGAGTATTTCTCCAGTAGACTCTGCAGTGTATGCAGCAGTGTAGGCAGAGGAGTATTCCTCCAGTAGACTCTGTCGTGTATGCAGCAGTGTAGGCAGAGCAGTATTCCTCTAGTAGGAGTACTCCTCCAGTAGACTGCAGTGTATGCAGCAGTGTAGGCTGAAGAGTACTCATCCAGTAGACTCTACAGTCTATGCAGCAGTGTAGGCTGAGGAGTACTCCACCAGTAGACTCTGCAGTATATGCAGCAGTGTAGGCTGAGGAGTACTCCTCCAGTAGACTTTGCCGTGTATGCAGCAGTGTAGGCTGAGGAGTACTCCACCAGTAGACTCTGCCGTGTATGCAGTAGTGTAGGCTGAGGAGTACTCCTCCAGTAAACTCTACAGTCTATGCAGCAGTGTAGGCTGAGGAGTACTCCACCAGTAGACTCTGCAGTGTATGCAGTAGTGTAGGCTGAGGAGTACTCCTCCAGTAGACTTTGCCGTGTATGCAGCAGTGTAGGCTGGGGAGTATTTCTCCAGTAGACTCTGCAGTGTATGCAGTAGTGTAGGCAGAGGAGTATTCCTCCAGTAGACTCTGTCGTGTATGCAGCAGTGTAGGCAGAGCAGTATTCCTCTAGTAGACTCTGCTGTGTATGCAGCAGTGTAGGCTGATGAGTATTCCTCCAGTAGACTCTGCCGTATATGCAGCAGTGTAGGCAGAGGAGTACTCCTCCAGAAGACTGCGGTGTATGCAGCAGTGTAGGCTGAGGAGTATTCCTCCAGTAGACTCTGCTGTGTATGCAGCAGTGTAGGCTGAGGAGTACTCCTCCAGTGAATCTGCCATGTATGCAGCAGTGTAGGCTGAGGAGTACTCCTCCAGTAGACTCTGTACTGTATGCAGCAGTGTAGGCTGAGGAGTATTCATCCAGTAGACTCTGCAGTGTATGCAGCAGTGTAGGCTGAGGAGTATTCCTGCAGTGTATGCAGCAGTGTAGGCTGAGGAGTATTCCTCCAGTAGGCTCTGCCGTGTATGCAGCAGTGTAGGCTGAGGAGTACTCCTCCAGTAGACTCTGCCGTTTATGCAGCAGTGTAGGCTGGGGAGTATTCCTCCAGTAGACTCTGCAGTGTATGCAGCAGTGTAGGCTGAGGAGTATTCCTCCAGTAGGCTCTGCAGTGTATGAAGCAGTGTAGACTGAGGAGTATTCCTCCAGTAGACTCTGCTGTGTATGCAGCAGTGTAGGCTGAGGAGTACTCCTCCAGTAGACTCTGCAGTGTATGCAGCAGTGTAGGCTGAGGAGTATTCCTCCAGTAGACTCTAGTAGACTCTGCCGTGTATGCAGCAGTGTAGGCTGAGGAGTATTCCTCCAGTAGACTCTGCAGTGTATGCAGCAGTGTAGGCTGAGGAGTACTACTCCAGTAGACCCTGCCGTGTATGCAGCAGTGTAGGCTGAGGAGTAATTCTCCAGTAGTCTCTGTAGTTTTGTCAGCAGTGTAGGTTGAGGAGTAATCCTCCAGTAGACTCTGCTGTGTATGCAGCAGTGTAGGCTTAGGAGTACTACTCCAGTAGACTCTGCAGTGTTTGCAGCAGTGTAGGCTGAGGAGTAATCCTCCAGTAGTATCTGCAGTTTTGTCAGCAGTGTAGGCTGAGGAGTACTCCGCCAGTAGACTTTGCAGTGTATGCAGCAGTGTAGGCTGAGGAGTACTCCAGTAGACTTTGCAGTGTATGCAGCAGTGTAGGCTGAGGAGTAATCCTCCAGTCATGCCAGTAGACTTTGCCGCGTATGCAGCAGTGTAGGCTGAGGAGTGCTCCTCCAGTAGACTCTGAAGTGTATGCAGCAGTGTAGGCTGAGGAGTACTCCTCCAGTAGACTGCCGTGTATGCAGCAGTGTAGGCAGAGGAGTATTCCTCCAGTAGACTCTGCAGTGTATGCAGCAGTGCAGGCTGAGGAGTACTCCTCCAGTAGACTGCAGTGTATGCAGCAGTGTAGGCAGAGGAGTATTCCTCCAGTAGACTCTGCAGTGTATGCAGCAGTGAGGCTGAGGAGTACTCCACCAGTAGACTCTGCGGTGTATGCAGCAGTGTAGGCTGAGGAGTACTCCTCCAGTAGACTCTGCAGTGTATGCAGCAGTGTAGGCTGAGGAGTGCTCCTCCAGTAGACTCTGCAGTGTATGCAGCTTTGTAGGCTGAGGAGTGCTCCTCCAGTAGACTCTGCAGTGTATGCAGCAGTGCAGTGTACGCTGAGGAGTACTCCTCCAGTAGACTCTGTTGTGTATGCAGCAGTGTAGGCTGAGGAGTACTCCTCCAGTAGACTGTGCAGTGTATGCAGCTGTGTAGGCTGAGGAGTGCTCCTCCAGTAGACTCTGCAGTGTATGCAGCAGTGTAGGCAGAGGAGTGCTCCTCCAGTAGACTCTGCAGTGTATGCAGCAGTGTAGGCTGAGGGGTACTCCTCCAGTAGACTTTGCAGTGCATGCAGCAGTGTAGGCTGAAGAGAACTCCTCCAGTAGACTGCAGTGTATGCAGGAGTGTAGGCTGGGGAGTGCTCCTCCAGTAGACTCTGCAGTGTTTGCAGCAGTTTAGGCTGAGGAGCACTCCTCCAGTCGACTTTGCCGTGTATGCAGCAGTGTAGGCTGAAGAGAACTCCTCCAGTAGACTGCAGTGTATGCAGGAGTGTAGGCTGGGGAGTGCTCCTCCAGTAGACTCTGCAGTGTATGCAGCAGTGTAGGCTGAGGAGTAATCCTCCAGGCATGCCAGTAGACTTTGCTGCGTATGCAGCAGTGTAGGCTGAGGAGTGCTCCTCCAGTAGACTCTGCAGTATATGCAGCACTGTAGGCTGAGGGGTATTCCTCCAGTTGACACCGCCGTGTATGCAGCAGTGTAGGCTTTGGAGTACTCCTCCAGTAGACTCTGCAGTGTATGCAGCAGTGTAGTCTGAGGAGTACATTTTTATCGCCTAATGTACCCCCTTCAGTAGACTCTGCAGTGTATGCAGCAGTGTAGGCTGAGGAGTAATCCTCCAGTAGACTGCAGTGTATGCAGCTGTGTAGGCTGAGGAGTGCTCCTCCAGTAGACTCTGCAGTGTATGCAGCAGTGTAGGCTGAGGAGTGTTCCTCCAGTAGACTCTGCAGTGTATGCAGCAGTGTAGGCTGGGGGGGTACTCCTCCAGTAGACTCTGCCGTCTATGCAGCTGAGGAGTACTCCTCCAGTAGACTTTGCTGTGTATGCAGCCGTGTAGGCTGAGGAGTACTCCTCCAGTAGACTTTGCTGTGTATGCAGCAGTGTAGGCTAAGGAGTACTAATGTACTCATGTCACTCATTGAAAATGAGTGACGAACCCAGTCTCTCGTTTTTAAGAAGATTCATCAATCTTCATTACTCGCCTAATGTACCCCCTTCAGTAGACTCTGCAGTGTATGCAGCAGTGTAGGCTGAGGAGTAATCCTCCAGTAGACTGCAGTGTATGCAGCTGTGTAGGCTGAGGAGTGCTCCTCCAGTAGACTCTGCAGTGTATGCAGCAGTGTAGGCTGAGGAGTGTTCCTCCAGTAGACTCTGCAGTGTATGCAGCAGTGTAGGCTGGGGGGGTACTCCTCCAGTAGACTCTGCCGTCTATGCAGCTGAGGAGTACTCCTCCAGTAGACTTTGCTGTGTATGCAGCCGTGTAGGCTGAGGAGTACTCCTCCAGTAGACTTTGCTGTGTATGCAGCAGTGTAGGCTAAGGAGTACTCCTCCAGTAGACTCTGTCGTGTATGCAGCAGTGTAGGCAGAGGGGTACTCCTCCAGTAGACTCGGCAGTGTATGCAGCAGTGTATGCAGAGGAGTACCCCTCCAGTAGACTCTGCAGTGTATGCAGCAGTGTAGGCTGAGGAGTACTCCTCCAGTAGACTCTGCAGTGTATGCAGCAGTGTAAGCAGAGGAGTACTCCTCCAGTAGTCTCTGCAGTTTTGTCAGCAGTGTAGGCTGAGGAGTACTCCTCCAGTAGACTTTGCCATGTATGCAGCAGTGTAGGCTAAGGAGTACTCCTCCAGTAGACTTTGCAGTGTATGCAGCAGTGTAGGCAGAGGAGTACTCCTCCAGTAGACTCCGCAGTGTATGCAGCAGTGTAGGCTGAGGAGTACTCTGCCGGTCATGCCAGTAGACTCTGCAGTGTATGCAGCAGTGTAGGCTGAGGAGTACTCCTCCAGTAGACTTTGCCGTGTATGCAGCAGTGTAGGCTAAGGAGTACTACTCCAGTAGACTCTGCAGTGTATGCAGCAGTGTAGGCTGAGGAGTACTACTCCAGTAGACTCTGCAGTGTATGCAGCAGTGTAGGCAGAGGAGTACTCCTCCAGTAGACTCCGCAGTGTATGCAGCAATGTACCAGTTACAATTATCATGGTGATCATGATATAAGAATCATGTCATTCAAAGAATTAGTTAATTGAATATGACCAGTAATTAAATACTTGGTGAATACAATCAGAATGTTAGTAATGCAAGCAACTAAATCAGTATGGATTTTTAGGATTTGAGCTGTTAACACTGCTATCTATTCTCCTAGCAGAGTTAAGTATATGCACTTGTGTAAAGTTGCTCTGTTTAATTCACTCACAAGACACTATAATGATTAAAATTGTGTTTCAAGAAATGAGCTACTAAAAATTCTTGCATTCATTTGGTATATGTACCTACTTCGCTAGGTATGAATATCATGAACAAATTCACTGATGAACAACTTACAGGAACACAATACCTTCTACTTTATCCTCAATAATGGAAGTTCTACACCAAAAGAAGATCTAATCACCCACCACTTGTAAAAAAATTTTCCCTCATTTGCCCACCTTTTTATACGCCCGCCAAAAGGCGGACGTATTATGTGATGGCGGCTTCCGTCCATCTGTCCGTCCGTTCGTGTGTCCGTCCCTCTTGTCCGGTCTATATCTGGGACAGTTTTCTGTCTACAATTTTAATTTTTGGTTAGTGGATACCCTACGGGGAGACGATGTGTCATGTACCAAAATGAAGGTCAGAGGTCAAAGGTCACTGGCCTAAAAAACAGGAAATCACTGAAGTGTTCGTGTCCGGTCTATATCTGTGAACGTTTTCTATCCACAGTTGCAATTTTTTGTGAGTGGATACGCTAGGTGGAGATGATGTGTCACGTACCAAAATTGAAGTCAAGGTCAGAGGTCAAAGGTCACTGTTGCCTAAAATCAGGAAATCATTGATCATTGACAGCTTTCTATCTACAGTTCTAATTCTTGGTGAGTGGATGCCCTGGGAGGGGGGGGGGGGAATGTGTTGCATACCAAATGTAGGTCGAGGTAGTAGTATGAAAAGAGTTTTTCTATTCAAATTATCAATAATTCAATAATTGTAAAGACATAACTGACTCTACAATATCAGAAAATTGTCAATCCAATAGTGTTCTGTGCCAGTATCTACCAAAAGAAAATAACTAAACTCAGTAATCAGACCATATTTTTAGATTTTATCATGATGATATGGGGAATGGTCCTTGAAAATGAGTGACGAACCCAGTCTCTCGTTTTTAAGAAGATTCATCAATCTTCATTACTCGCCTAATGTTTCCCCAGGAGAGCTATTGATCACTCCCCTGGAAAATAAAAATGCATTGGAGAGTAAAACTGAAAAGAGTGAATTAGACCACACTACATCAGACATGTCAGAGGAGTGTCCCAATTATTTGCCTAACTTGCCTAAAATCAGGAAATCATTGATCATTGACAGTTTTCTATCTACAGTTCTAATTTTTGGTGAGTGGATGCCCTAGGGGGGAATGATATGTTGCATACAAAATATAGGTCAAGGTCGAAGGTCAAAGGTCACTGACCCCAAAATCAGGAAATTATTAAAAATAACTGTTTTTTTTGTGTCAGTAGATACATGAGGGGGACACGATGTGTCACATACCAAAATGTAGGTCAAGGCCGAATGTCAATGTCACTGTGACCCCCAAACTCATGAAATTGTTAAAAATCATGATTTTTTGTGTCCATTTATACACATCCTCGCGAGCCACTGTATCGATCGATCTGTTAGGATCGATACACTGGCTTGGTTAGTTACCCATATGAGTTCTGGATATAAATAGATCAAGAGGTTTCCTCTAAATCAACCCAATCAGTGAACGCACTAAGCCAGTTGATTAGGCCAATCCGCTGCTAGGTATGAGATATGACAGGATTGAATTTCATTGTGGACTCAACTGCTTTGATGTCAAGTTGAAATCAACGTCGGAAGTCAAAGGAAAAACCGCAAGCTTGGGATACCGATATTCAAAACAAACGCGGTGGATGAAATGTACGAGATTGTATAATGGAGGCGTCGACTCAAGAACTCATTCGAAAGACCAAAAATGTCAAGGTACCGTAAACCCTCTCCAAGGATTTAGGATTTACCTGGACTTGTGAAGATGATTGAGATATTGAGGGAAGACAATGTGTCGTGTACCAAAATGTAGGTCAAGATTAAAGGTCAAGGTCATTGTGACCCAAAGATTTGAAATCATTAAAAATAACCTTTTTTGTGCCAGTAGATACATTAAAGGGACATGATGTGTTACATACCAAAATGTGGGTCAAAGATCAAGGTCACTGTAACCCCAAACTCAAGAAATCATTAAAAGTCACATTTTCATATACCTGTCGAAGACAAGATCATGTAATACGATGTTGCATTCTGTCCATTCACCCATTAACATCAGATGTCCATGCGATATCTCTGGTTTCAAGGTATGGATTGATACCAAACTTTGGGCATAGCTTACTCGCATTGCAAAGAGAGATCAATTTGTCAAAAGTCAAGTTTAGCTGCCTATATGTGTTAGGTTGGAATATTCAGACTTGTCTCCCCTACATGTATATGGCATTTGTCCTGTGGAGTTGTCTCTCATGTTTGATACATGTAAGAAATGGCTACATTTACTTAAATTGT
Source organism: Hanleya hanleyi (assembly GCA_036873755.1). Lineage (NCBI taxonomy): Eukaryota > Metazoa > Mollusca > Polyplacophora > Lepidopleurida > Hanleyidae > Hanleya > Hanleya hanleyi. The sequence continues at coordinate 21,172 of JAVTVY010013351.1, forward strand.
TGTGAAATAAAAACCATACATTTACTAATTTAATGGGGAGAGGGGTCCTTTATGAACTTTATACCTGTTTATTAACTCAAGAACAAAGGTTTACTTCATCATTTTCTTCACATCCTTTTACCTTCATGGAAAATTTTCTCGCCTGAAAGGAATCCATTTGAAAGAAAACTACTATTTTCTTGTGTTTGACTATTGTCGATTTCAGTGTGGGATATGTGAGCTCTCGACTCTTGTTTCAAGGTCACCTGGGTACCAAGAGATCAGCCCATTTTAGTTTATCATTCAATATAAGATGTGATGTATGTAACATTCTCAGAAGCATAAAATCGTAGACCTTTCTCTGGATTGCTAGCTGCCAATTCGGATCAAGGCCATTAACAATCTAGAAATTCAGATTAGTGTAATTCCAGATATACGGGCGTATATTGAAGCCCCTTGGGCTCTTGTTCAAAATCAGTTACTTGGCGATGTTTAAATCCACCAATCTGCAGCAAAGATTTCTTTAAGGGGTGTAACTCCTTCTAGGGAAACTAAGTCAAATTTCGCAGTGCACCCAGACGAGTAGGCAGGCAGATGGTACAGTTTCTTCAGTGTAGTGAGGAGTAGGTTATTTCAGACTGTTTCTCAGCAGTGTAGTGGGGAGTAGGGGGTTTGGAAAACAAGTCTCTGCAGTGTAGTGAGGAGTACTCTACATTTGCAAATTTGCGGAGTACTCTACACCTTTGGGTACACTGCTTGTGAGGAGTACTCCTCAGTTTGATAAGGGTGGTGTTGTATGGGTCCTCACCGCAGACAATTTTGGGGAAATTCCCTATGAGGATTTTTAACCCATTTCAGAGCAAAAAAAAAAAAACTCGCATAATTGAAGAAGATTATGGGTCTGATCCAAAACAGATTCTTGCTTAAATGTGTGTAAGGGGGCGGTTGTAGACAAAAAAAAATGCTTTGGGCTTTGGTGAGAATTACTCGAAAAACATAAGCTTACACAGTCATCAACACTATGATGGCTTATCACTGCCTGGAGTGTAGACGGCTGTTTAGCAGGCTGTGATATGATACAGAATCGTAAGAATATAAATTGATACTACAAGACTGATGGTGACACATGCATGCTGAAATTTTCTGGTCTCTAATTCTCTCCATGTGGCGCATGTGCACCATGATGTCATTTCCGGTTAAAACCATCCCAGTCTGACTCTACACCGTCAGAGATTCTATAGGACACCATGGACGGCCCATTTGGATCATGTGCAGGTGTCTCTCAGCTGTCAAGTGTGCATGTGCGGTTCGCCAATCACTGACTAACCGCTACTGCACCAATCAGCGAGTCCATTGGGACTGCCTGTTGTGGACTGTTGTGGCTCTACACTATATACTGTTGGTACTGTGTGAAAGTTTGTCAGTTACTTCCCGAAGGGCGGTGGTTCTCTCCGGGTACTCCGGCGTCCTCCACCAACCAAACTGACTGTCACCATATGAGTGAAACAAACTTGAGTGTGACATTAAGCCAAATTCCCTCCTTCCCTGTTGGTACCAAGGCATACCACCCACACCATGCATTTCCGCATCACTGAACATGGTCCTTTCTCTACTACTCTTCGAGTGTGCATTCGTTTATCACCAAAGCTACAGCGGTCAGGACCCTGTATATAATGAGAGCTTACATCGACATACCCACTGGGCTAGCATGAAAGGGTGTACTTTTCACTCATTTGACTGCATATCCGAGCGAGTGTGCGCTTACTCTACTACTGTTGACTTCACAGTCATGCGGTACGGGGTACCGACATTATCCCCCAACGACAGTTTCCCCAGCGACATTTTCCCCACCTAACCCTAATATTACGTGCTGTAATAATTACGATCTGCTGACAATCGCAGTCGCGACCACCTTGAATTTTTTTGAAGTTTGCACGTAGGAGAGTTCTAAGAATTCAAAGGATTTTACTTTTTAATTGAACATCGGCAGATGTATGCAAACGTGCCTTCTTTTCAGGCATAATAAATAAGACTAGATTTTCAATATCACGTTGTTATGTTCTGTTTTCTGTCACGGCACGGTCTTATGTAGGCCTACCGACCGCATCAAATTTTTATTCCAATGAGCTATCGTGTTATTTCCGGCAAGGCTATATATATTCTGTGCCTATAAAGTAAATAATCGATACTTTGAGAAGATTTTTTTTTGGTGATAATGTATTGTTTGAAAGTTCAGTTTTGTCTAAATCGTTATGAATTAAACATTTTTAATTCAAAGTTCAGTTCTCTCTAAATCGTTAAGAATTAAATACTTTCAATTCGAATGTCGAGTAATCTATTGGTTTATATGGGCAGTGTTGATAAAGTGATCAAATAATTATATCAAATTCTTGCCGCTTTCATGTCGGCAGATGGTAATTATTACAGCGCGTAATATTAGGTTGGGGAAAATATCGCTTGGGGAAAATGTGTGGGGATACTGTCGTGAGGGAAAATGCCGGTGGGGAAAATCTCGCTGGGGAAACTGTCGTTGGGGGATAATGTCATTGACTGATGTGGTACTGGGGTCCACCGCCGTCGTATAGGCTTGTATGTGGGTTTCAAGAACATACCTAACACGTTTATATTCGCTCAAACCATCTCTCTCTACACATCACACACACTTATACACCCTTCAAATCTGAGTTAGAGTCTGACATGCGAGTTTTCCTCCTTGTGTTGTGTACAGAGTGTATGGATGACAGTATGATCAACGTTTTTGAGGGATTTTCCAAGCAAGATTCGGCATGTTTATGCCTCCGCTATGTAGTAACCGAGAAGCGTTAAGTTTACTCTGTCCGTCCATCGGTCTGTCCATTCGTGCAGTCTTTATCTGGGACAGGTTTCTTGAAACAGTTTTTGGTGATTGGATACCCTAAGGTCACCATGGGCGAAAAATTCATTAGGAGGAAACGATGTTTCGCGTACAGCAATTTTGGTCAAAGGTCACTGTGACCCCCAAATCAGGAAATCATTAAAATTCACTTTTTTTGGTCTTTAGATAGATTAGGGGGTGATTTTCTTTCTGTCAGTAGATACAGTAATGGGAGACTAATGATGTGTCAATCATGTACCAAAATTTAGGTTAAGATCAGAGGTCAAGGTCACTGTGACCCCGAAATAAGGCAATCCTTAAACATCGATTTTTGTTTTTTGTTTTAAAGGATATATACGGAGAGACTATTTCTTGTGCAGTCCTAAGCAACCTCCCCACAGCGCATGCTCCATTTCGCAGGCTCCATTACCATCCCTGCCACCTTTAGCGGAAGTTGACCTTTACTACGTTGCTATGACGTACATGTATAGGGGAAACCAACCAACGCACGGTTCAGTTTGAATCCGGTCGAACAACTCCTTTAGTGTTGCACATGAGCGAACTACTTTTCATATGCTCTGTCCAGACAAACAGGGCAAATTATCTCCAGATAATTCTTTTTAACGCTAGGTCAACAGAGGTATTAGCAGACTTGAAAAGTAATCGAAATGTTCGGTAAACATCTATTTTACTATATATGATGTCACTTCCGGCGATGTGCGCGAAGGCCCCGAATCCGGTCCAAAAATCTGACTGGTGGCTGGGGTGTTATTAGACCCCCAGCGAGGTGGTGGAGTCCTAAATTGAAGTCAATCTTGGCTGCTGTTCTGATAACCACGGAATACACAATTACTTTGCGAATGCTATGAGAAAAATTATAATAGACTGGAAAAAGATAAACTTTTTTTTTAACCAGAACGGAACATTTCTTCATTGAACTTTGAAATAACAACCCAGGCATATACAGCCCAGATATACCAAAAACGTTTATTTATCGACCTCTCAAAGGGCTTGAAATGCTCTATATTTTTCAGCTGATTCGAGAGCTTTTTACGTTGGAGGAAGTCCCACTGGATCATCAAGATCCTCAATACAGAAGTGAAGACATCCACATTATGAAATTCAGACGGAAAACTGGGTGCAATTCTTGACATTTCGTTAATGTTAATAATTATAATATTTTCGATTCAAATTTCATATATACTGTTAAGTTTATCTTTATTGTTTGTTCTACTTTGTAAAGAAGCTTCAGCTCGATTTATGTAATAAAGTTTTACATGTACATACAACTAATCAAATTGTCATAAATTTTCATATTTTTACCTTCAAATGTATAAGGCTGGGGGCGATATCTTTTATATGCCTGTTGTGAGACTAGATCATATCTTGCGATAGCGAGTTCGTTATGTCCAGCTCCTCTCCGCCTGTTAAGGTTGTAAGCTGTTTGATATCTCCAGTTGCTAACTATCAATTGATACCAAACTTCGCCTTACAATGCCTTACCCATGGGGCAAGAAAGAACCCTTTTCACGTTGAGATCAAAATCTGTCACAAACATTAGGAAATCATTGAAAAGTCATTGGCAAACTCCAACAATTATATGCCTTCCAATATGCACATGAGAAGAACAGAAGTGACTATTGATAGTTATGTGAAGAATGCAAACTCACTGTGTATGGTAGTGAATAAAGTGTTTTGTTGATAGCTAGAACATGACATCTCAACACGGAGTTAAAAGTTAAAAATATTGGAATTTGTTGACAAGATATATCTTTCTTTTGAATATTCCATTGTTATAAACAACACGACAAAAACACTTTTGCTGTAATGCTAGTTATTGGGAAACGACTATTGCCACTAAACCTGATAAACTACCACTATACGTGATGATGGGAATAGCATTTATAACAATATTGTGAAGCCTCTCCATAATCGCATCTACTCTAGAATATTGCATATATACTTTAAGCTCAAGATCATTTTTCTTTCATTTTTCGCATCATAACTGAACGACTCCCGAACAGTCATTTTCAGTTTCTTGGATAATTTTTTTTCCGTTCCAGATTCCATAAGATAGTTTCTTCATGGTTAATGTTGCATACAAGTTGGAGCTAATATAGGCTATTTTCAAAATCTCACTATAAATATCCTCCTCCATCTTATAATAATTGATTACTTTTGATGTAGTCTCATTTTCAGTGTTGAAATATAATACTGTTGGGCCATTTCTCTCGATTTGTCTTCGTCATAATCCGGTCTCGCTTCAACAGTGTTGCTTCCTTCCTTCGATATCATCATTATACTCCTTTGGGGGTCGTCAATCATCTCTTTTGGAAATGTTAAGTGTGTTGCTACATCTGTCTTCATGAGATGAAAGCTCACTGTGAAAACTATTATTTTCTTCTGTTCTTAGGGTTGAACGCCTCACTCGGTAGTTCCTACTGGTTTATTATCCCTCAGCTCATAGGGCTGTGGGGTCTTGTCGTTGCCATGTACGTATGTCCGTCCGTCTGTCCGTCCGTCAACATGTTCTTGTCCGCTGAATATCTGCATATCTATGAAGTCGGGCCTGAACAAACTTTGGTGAGAGCTTCCTGAATGTTGACCGATGAAATGATTAGATTTTCAAATGGCTATGATGATTTCATGATTATTTTTTTTTTTTTATTTATTGATGGCTCAGCTTTTGCACTGTTATCTATGCCCATCAACATGTTCTTGTCCACTGAATATCTGCAGATCTATCAAGTCAGGCCTGACAACACTTTGGCGAGAGCTTCCTGAATGTTGACTGATGAAATGATTAGATTATAGATGGCTATGATAATTTCATGATTTTTAATTTTTTTTTATTTTATTATTTATTGATGGCTTAGCTTTTGCACTGTTATCTATGCCCATCGGGAACCCCTGGTTGCATGTTTCATTGTGAATCTGGACGGTTCCCTGATACAAGAAAGCCTGGTCCATTCAAGATTCTCATTGAATGAAGGACAACATTTTTCTTTAATTTTGCTATTAAATCAATCTATTCTACATCATATGATTGAACCATATTTGTGTCCACACATTTAAGTGATACAACATAATGCTTCGTTTTTGTCACCAAACATGTTACTGTACCTTGGGAATTATTTAAAACGAATGATTAGGAGAGCCTATTTTTAGCCTGACTCTGGACAATTTTGAACCGGCTTACATACCTGGAGCTTATGCCCCCCCCCCCCCCCAATAATGATAAGGGTGGGCCTGTGTCAATCAGTGTGTAATGCATAAATTGCCACTGATAAAGCTACACTTTCTTGCATGCTGTAATCCCAGTACATCACTCACGTGAAACTGAAGTCTGTTATATTGTTATATACGGTATCCAGGGATTTTTTGCAGGTTCCGATCCCAAACTCCCAGCTCCTTTTCGTAATTCATTATTGAGGGTCCAATTCTTTTAAGTGAATTTCGGCGCAAAGAGCCTGTGATCAGTCACAACACAGAGGTTTATTAACATGAAATTCAATACCCAGCTATTAAATCGTATCGATATTGAGGCTCCCAGAAGCTTTTTCTATGAGTATTTCCTTCAGAAATCCTTTCAAATTGAACAACAACACTTTCGTTTTTTGTTTCATTTGAGTTTTGGGCACCCATATGTTTTCCGAAACTAAATTGGCTCTAGATGCAGCCCTGATCCTACTCAAAACAGGCTGAGGGGTCCACGCACCTTTTAGGTGCTTGCCTGCAATTCATGTTCTTTCTTATTAAAGGATGCGTTGCTTCCCCATCGACATGCTTCTGTAAGCCCATAATCATTTAACGTATGTTTGGTCTAACACCTGTATTATAAATCATACTTTTTATTGCTTTGTCTTGAATGCATTTTAATTCTGATGGCTAATATGAAAGGTCCCAGATAGTGATCCTTATGAAGTTTGGCTCCAGTATCTGAAGTTAATGTCTCTTGCCTTTGGTAAATTCAGTTTTCAGTTTAGATAGACTGGAAAATCTGCCAAAGATGGCTTCAGTATGTAGACTGGGACGCGTTTGCCTGCAGCATTGTCTTTATTAGGAAGTTATGCCATCACTTGACCCAGTGATGACTTCACTTCAATACATGTAATATGTGCATGGCTCAGTGGCATAGGTGCAATATGAAGACTTTTCCACAACTGTAAACCGCTCTAGTCCACCATATTATACCGCATACAAGTAGATCAATCTCATTCTGTGAAATCCCCAGGAGAGGAAGGGTGTGTGATCTGAATAGAAGGTTATTGTTCTGTTGTTTGGGGACAATAAATTGATACATGGCAGTGTGACTAACGTCACAGGACCTATGAAGTACAGTAGGCATTAGGACTCGAACGCGAACTGAACTCTTGGAAATCCCCACCCCCAGTTGAAACCCTGCCTATATTAAGATGGGCACCGCCCAAGTCAGAATCGCCAGTGATTTTCATCAAAAATCACCAGAAATTTTCATCAAAAGTAGGTCAGCTCAGAACTTGTTGGTAACAGTCTCCTAATGCGCCTTCATTCCAAAATAAATAACGATCGCCGATTTAATTTTACAATTTTTTAATTAAAGGAAACAGATTGAATAATATAGGTTCAGTAGATTTCAAGCTTTACGTGTGAAAATACATTTACATCTCTTTAATGGTTTTCAGTGCCCTTGTACAGGATCAAAACAACTTTTTGAATCACATTATTTTCCCAACAATACAACAAATTTTTATATATAGTACTATAGTAGAAAGGTAGCATTTATGTAGTTTACGGTAATTCAACTCAAGACCAACACCTTCTATGCACAAGATAATAATGATTCTATGTCATTCTCCTGAGCATAACCGGTACAAGGACGAATAAATAGCGTCTCTACATCACGTTGTTATCTAGATATATGAGACAACACATTTTGGGCATCGGCAATCTGATGAATGTACTATTCCGGTTTTCTTGTTTCACATTATATTCTATGGCGGTTGATCGGTGATTTTCTTCATTGATAAACGTTAAACCACCTCAGCTTCGTTGTGTGAATTGGAATTGCTGTGACATACCAACACACTCCGTGGCAGTGATTCTGTATCCCCTAATCAAGGAATCAAAATGGATCAAGATTTGAAATGACGAGAAATTTAGACATATTTTGTTTACACATGTAATTTTTTGTTCAAATTATATCCAAGTGTGATATATAGTCAATATTCAAGAGGTACAAAAAAAACCCCAAAGTATGTCCTCATATTTTCACATCCATGCCAAGAAATACTGCATTGAAAAGGGTCCATTTAGCCTACCCTGTGTTATCGCTCTAATCAGCAAATGGCGGGGTCATATTTCTGCTGTCAAAATTGTATTTCCCTCCAAAGTCTTAACCCTTGAATCCAAGTCGCACACTCTCTGTTTAATAGGACCATGTTACTCCTTGGAGCAAACACAGAGACAGGCTCTATCCGAGCCTTGTGGTTTTTAACAGTGATTTATATCCAAGCCCACTGAGATAAGGCTGGTTTCTACTCGTGCTGCTTGTCACATCAAGTTACAGTGGTGGGTGTCCTCTAGGGTAACCCTTCACACTGCATACAGTCTCAGATATACAGATTTTGCACAAGCACAATGAAGAAACACATAATAATTGCCCTCAGATATCTTGTTTATGCTGCAGGTGGTGGATAAAGCTAAATATGATCCAATATACTTTTAGTAGGTATTATTACATATGTTCTAGTATTCTTGTGTCTTTTGGTAGAGCTAAATCAAGAACATTTAACCCCCCCCCCCGTGTGTGTGTTTAAATATTTGGCTTCATCAGTGCATACATGTATGAGGGTGTCACAGGTGAATATAAGTCTTTAATAATTTCCTCATTGTTTTTTAATATTTCCTCCAAGTGCAGGTAGTACAAGTCTGTAGTTATTTCTAGGCAATGTAGAAATATTAATATACACATAAACAAACTGTTGAGTTGAACTCCCAAAACAGCCATGTATACATGTGCACGTTTGATGTATTTTACTGATGTGTTTCAATGCTGTTTTTTATTGAAGTCAAATCACCCACTATTAATTCGCCCCCATCACAACCCTCCTGTATAGCAGATACTATAGTATCTTATTGCATGCCTGTCAACTACCCTGGAACATTTCCTAGCTTAGACATTAAACAGCCCGCTAAACATGCCATCAAATGTGATAAGGCTGGGAGTACAAGAATGTGCCGTGTATTTTCTGTGAACTGATGTGGCATACAGTGGATGTGAAATAGGATACACGTTAAAGGCTACAGTATACATTTATCTATAACAATATACTGAAGTGTTAATTATAAATCTAATTTTAATCAGAATTATTTCAGATCAGAACTTTCTGGTAACAATGCCCTAATGCACGTTTATGCCAAAAATCAAGGTTCTAATGTCAACGGTTCTCCTTATTTTGCCGACGAAAGGATTTGGATGGACCGACTGACTGACTGACTCATTACCGGACAATTTGCGATCTGTAGCCTACTTCGTAGGAATGTATCCTCTTGATACCAAGACAGTATCACAATACTGTAGGAATATTGAAAATTATCAATTCAATGAAGGAAATACCTGTATATTTAATCGATGCTATACAAAGATCCTAGACTGGAGATTTTTACGACTTAACTCCTCTAAACGTTGCCAGACAGTCCACCAATTGGCGCTGTGCCACGATTTGAACCAAGTCTAACTGGTGGTAAGTTTAAGGGGTCAAAGGTATAAAAAAAAAAGTCGAACTGTGTCCATAATTTGATTATATAGATATTTCGTTCGCCAGAAATGATTGACAATATTTTATCAACATGACATTTCATAATAACCACCCAAGGTTAACGATGGTCGACATACATAAGGCCTAATGCCATCTTTATGCTTCATACTAATCAGTACAAAGGACCTGGTGTCTTTAGATGGGTAGATGACCCCAGGTCAGGTGCAATACAGAAGTACCAAAATAAAACTACTTCCACTAGAAGAAATTGTTCAATTGGCAATAAGTACAATATTATATTGTATACTCAGAAATATTTCAAGGCATTGCGTCTCAAGATTTTCGAGTAACAGGGCCGTGAAGTAGTGCATTCGTGCAAAATAGTTGATTCTGAGGTGAAAACAATTCTTATTGTTCTCTGTAAACATATGAAGATAAACGATAACCAGAACCAGATTTGGTCTACGACTACGTATTGGAACAGCGATTATGCTGTATCCAGCTGTATCTGGTTATCGTTTATCTTCATGTGTTTATAGAAAGAAATATGAGGTGTTTTTTTGTCTCAAAATTGGCGATTTTGCACGAATGCGCTACTTCACAGCCCTGTTATTCGAGAATGACGAGACTCCTTGCCTTGAAACTTTTCCGAGTATACAATATAATATTGTACTTCATGCCAACTGAACAATTTCTTGTATATGCAATATTTTATTTTTGGCACTTCTACCACAACTGTTCTGGGTCCATTTATCCATCTAAACATATCACCAGGTCCTTTGGTTGTAGATTAGGGTACAACGGGCTCCTTTGCTAAACCAAAATAAGCATTGAATGAGAAGATGAATTGTGCAAAAAACATAGTACCGGTACTCTAATTTTGTAAAAAAAATAATTTTGCCGAAAATATGGCTCCCGGTGACCAGACTCTGCTAGTTCACAAAATGAAAAAGAAATAAACGGCGGCTATTTCAGACTGCAAGCGTCAGGTCCGACATTAGATATTCAGCCGTCGTCCATAAAAGAATTTCCGCATCAATAATCGGAAGACCTATTTCGTATGACAGCGTCAGTTCCAAATGCGTATAAAATAAAAAGAATAAAAACACAAGATGGTTTTCAACAAGAGAAGCGGTGGACAAGTTTCGATGATGTCATCACTGACCATTATTCTTTATCCAAATAAATTTCCAAATCGTTTTCCAGAGTATGTATCTCAGTCACGTTTTGATTGCGACTGTTCATTTGAACACCATGGAGCTGTAGAACACATGATATTCAAACGGTCGCTAGCCCCGGGCCAAACGGAACAGGAAAAAAGTTACGAAACGTAGCGCCAGTAGTCTTGCACGCTACGGTCGTATTCCTTCAGTCATTGACGTTTGGTTCCTATTCCTTTTCACACCCGGGAACCCCACGGGTGCCCCAGTTAGTCGCCTCATTCGACAAGCTCTCTGAGGGACCTGGATTGTGCAAACGACGCCCAAGGTTAATTCCCGGGAGCCCGACGGAGCAATTTTCTTCAGTAATATTCTGTGGCGCAGTTTAAAATCTCCACAGTCTGCACATAATCTAGCAAATGCTACCAGGCGAGATATGTATACACCGTATACAGGTTCTTCTGAAATATTAACTGTGTCAGAATTGTAATCGAGTCGGCTCGAGAGAAAGCCATGATCATTCTTGTAGGTCCAGATATGATGTTCCGTCTGGGCTGTAGTTCCGTAGAAGGAAGCCCTGAAATTCCCGAGTTAAAATGTGCCTCAGGCGTTGCCATGGTGGCGTGACCTATGAGTCAGCTCCGGGTCAAAGGTTATGTGAAGGTCACTTCCGGTGACGTTACTTCCGGTCACGTGACGGCCCAACAAGAGTGATCTCCCCCTACATATTGGTCTGTTAGGTCCGTGTAGCCCCGTGTTGTATGCGCACTGGGCAAGTAGTGCTGGGGTGGACGTTTTGGGGTCGAGGTGGACCCCTAGTGGTCCGATTGGGTCGTGTGTTGGTATCACTGTGAAGCATTCGTGGTGGGGGAGGGGGGAGGGCGTCCAACTGGATGATTGTGAGGCAAAACTGACGTCATTCTGCGCATGCGCAGTAGAAAAAGTGAATTGGAAGGGACGTTTTGGGGTCGAGGTGGACCCCTAGTGGTCCGATTGGGTCGTATGAGGTGTCAATGTGTAGCTCCCGTGGGGGTCCATTCGACTGGACTGAATCGTCTGTTTTCACCATTCTGCGCATGCGCAGACAGGGAATTGTGGGAAAAGGGCATTGGAAGGGACGTTTTGGGGTCGAGGTGAACCCATAGTGGTCCGAATGGGCCATGATATGTATAGGTGTGAAGCTCTCGTGGGGGAGCGTCCAACTGGATGAGTGTGGGGTGGAAATATAGTCTATCTGCGCATGCCCAGTGGAAAAAGGGCGTTGGTTTGGACCTTTTGAAGTCGAGATGGACCCATAGTGGTCCGATTGGCTCGTATGAGGCTCGTTGACCGATTCGCTCTTGTAGGCAACTAGCCTATGTTTATGTATACTACGATTGTTCTTTTGAATTTGATGCTAATACTGTTATAATACTATTATAATGGACGACGGCTGAATTATGAATGACGGACTAGACGCTTGTAATCTGATTTTGAACTTCTCTTGGGGTAGCGTCGGATTGGACTAGTCTAGTCCGGTTTCATCATTCTGCGCATGCGCAGTTTGGCCGTAGTATAGAAAGCAGCAATTTTGGGGGCGAGTGGATGTGTGTTTGAGGGACTATCCCTGGTCCGAATGCGTCGTATGAAGTGTCAAATTGAAGCTCTCGGTGTGTAGACCTCGACAGATGTCCAGGTCATCTGTAACGTTATTGGCGACGTCATCAGTAGGAGTAGTAGGCAAAGTGGGCGTTTTGGAGGTGTGAAGCAAGGAGTTTGGGGTAGAGATGGGCCATCCGTGGTCCGAATGCGTCGTGTGAGGTGTCATCTTGTAGCAATTACAAGCGTCTAGTCCGTCATTCATAATCCAGCCGTCGTCCATTAGAGAATATCCGCGTCCATAATCCAAAGACCTATTCCATTTTCCATTTTACAGTATTAGCATCAAATTCAAAAAGACAACCATAGTATACATAAACATAGGCTTGTTTCCTGCAAAAGAGAAGCGGTCAACATTTTTCAATGATGCCGGCAAGACATCATGATGTTCCAAAAATATCAAATCCGTATCGCTGATCAGTATTCTTAATCCATAATATTCGTTATAGAGTCGTCATCTAAAAAATGATGTATCTCAGTCACGCTTTGATTGTCACTGTTCATATGAGTACCATGAGGATCTCGAAGTACATGGATTCATACAGCCCCTAGCCCCGGGTTAAGCGGAATTAGACACAAGTTACGAAACGTATACCCATAGATCTTGCACGCTACGCTCGTATTTTGCTATCAGCATGCGATATGCATCGCCAAATTTGAGAAACTTTGAGTGTAGGCGCTTGGTGGAATAGCCCTGTTTTTTAAGTTTCTGTACCAATGTTTTGTGACGTTGATGAAAATCGTCACATTTAACACAGGATCTAGCAAATGCTACTATAAGCGAAATATGTATACGCCATATGCAGGTCCCACTGGAATATTACTGTCCAGAAAGGGATAGCTTACGATGTCGAAATTGTAATCATCTTGTCATAAAGTCGACGAGAGAGAATGCCCGCTTCATTTTTATAGAGATATAGATCTAAATATGATGTGCCTATAGGGCTATCTGTAGTTTCCTTCAAATCCAGTGAAGGTGGATATGTATCCTTCACTGCGTCATTTATATAGCGATTATCCACAGCGAGAAGATCGTCTATATAGCGTTTGGTGAATGATGACTGATGACTTCACTGTCATGTGGTACTGGGGACCAACGCCGTCGTATAGGCTTGTATATGAGTTTCAAGAACATATTTTTAGGTATACCTAACACGTTTATATTCGCTCAAACCACCCTTCTCTACACACCACACACACCTATACACCTTTCAAATCTGAGTTAGAGCCTGGCATGCGCATGAGTTTTCTTCCTTGTGTACAGAGTGTATGGATGGTATTTTCCAAGCAAGATTCGGAATGTTTATGCCTCCGCTGTGTAGTCGCCGAGAAGCATTACGTTTACCCTGTCCGTCCATCCGTCTGTCCATTCGTGCAGTCTATATCTGGGGCAGGATTCTTTAAACAGTTTTTGGTGATTGGATACCCTAGGGGAAGACGATGTGTCACATATCAAAATATAGGTCAGAGGTCAGAGATCAAAGGTCACCATGAGCGAAATATTCATCAGGAGTAAAAGAGGTTTTGCTCACACCAATTTTAGTCAAAGGTCACTGTGACCACAAAATCAAGAAATAATTAAAATTCACGTTTTTTGTGTCTTTAGATACATGGGGGGGGGGGGAGGTGACTTGTCATGTAACAAAATGTCAAGTTTAAATTTAAGGTCATTGTGACCTCAAATCGTGAGATTGTTAATAATCGTGATTTTTTGTGTGTCAGTAGATACATTAAGACTTATGATGTGTCATGTTCCAAAATTTAGGTTACGGTCACAGGTCAGGGTCACTGTGACCCCAAAATCAGGAAATCCTTAAAAATCGATTTTTGTTTCTGTCCTAAAAGATATACGGAGAGACTATTTCTTTTGCAGTGCTAAATTGAAGTCAATTTTGGCTCCTGTTCTGATTAACACGGAATACACAATTACTTTGCGAATGCTATGAGAGAAATTATAATAGACTGGAAAAAGATAAACTTTTTTTTAACCAGAACGGAACATTTCTTCATTGAACTTTGAAACAACTACCCATATACAGCCCAGAAATACCCAACACGTTTATTTATCGACCTCTCAAAGGGCCTGGAATGTTCTATATTTTGCAGCTGATTCGAGAGCTTTTTACGGTGGAGGAAGTCCCACTGGATCATCAAGATCCTCAATACAGAAGTGAAGATATCCACATTATGAAATTCAGACGGAAAGCTGGGTGCAATTCTTGACCTTTTGTTACTTTTAATAATTATCATATTTTCGAGTCAAATCTCATATATATTGTTAAGTGTATCTTTATTGTTTGTTCTTCGCTGTAAAGAAGCTTCAGCTCGATTTATGTAATAAAGTTTTACATGTACATGTACATACAACTAATCAAATTGTCACTAAATGTTCATATGTTTACCTTCAAATGTAAGGCTGAACAAATGGGCGATATCTTTTATATGCCTGTTGTGAGACCAGATCATATATTGCGATAGCGAGTGACCAGGCTCTGCTAGTTCACAAACTGAAAAAGAAATAAACGGCTATTTCAGACAGCAAGCGTCAGATCCGACATTCAATATCCAGCCGTCGTCCATAAAAAGCATTTCCGTGTCTATAATCGGAAGATTTATTTCATATGACAGCGTCAGTTCCAAATGCGCATAAAATAAAAAGAATAAAAACACAAGATGGCTTTCAACAAGAGAAGCGGTTGACAGGTTTCGATGATGTCCGCGAGACATGATGTTCTTTGATAAAGTCCAGATCACTGACCATTATTCTTTATCCAAATGAATTTCCAAATCGTTTCCAGACTGTAGCTCAGTCACGTTTTGATTGCGACCGTTCATTTGAACCGCATCGAGTTGTAAAACACATGATATTCAAACGGCCGCTATCCCCGGGCCAAACGGAACAGGAAAAAAGTTACGAAACGTAGCGTCAGTAGTCTTGCCTGCTACGATCGTATTTTGCCGTCAAATAGACGAGATTTGTCACAGAATTTGAGAAACTTTGAAGGTGGAGGCGTTTGGTGTTATATCTGGGTTTGATAAGTGGGTAAATATGAATATGACTAACGTCGCTTTCAACACTATTTCAGTCATGTCGCGACGTTTGGTTCCTATTCCTTTTCACACCCGGAAACCACACGGGTAGGGTCATATTCCGTTCAACTTCCGGGACCCAGGGTGGGTCATTCCTTTTCACACCCGGGAACCCCACGAGTGCCCCAGTTAGTCGCCTCTTTCGACAAGCTCTCTGAGGGACCTGGAGTGTGCACAACGACACCCAAGGTCAATCCCCGGGAGCCCTACGGGGCAATTTTCTTCACTAATATCCGGTGGCGCAGTTTAAAATCGCCACATTCTGCACATGATCTAGCAAATGCTACCTTCTGGAATATTAACTATGTCAGAATTGTAATCGTCTCTCTTGTCGTAGAGTCGATGCGAGAGAAAGCCGTGATCATTCTTGTAGGTCCAGATATGATGCTCCGTCTGGGCTGTAGTTCCATAGTAGGAAGCCCTGAAAGTCCCGAGTAAAAATGTGGTTCAGGCGTTGTCATTGTGGCGTGACGTGGCACGATGACGTCACCTCCGGTCACGTGACCTATGGGTCAGATCCGGTAAAAGTGAAGGTCACTTTCGGTGACGTTACTTCCGGTCACGTAACGGCCCTAACAAGAGTGATCTCTCCCTACGTTGGCCTGTTAGGTCCATCATGGCGCATTGGACAATGTTTAACCTGATGGGGAAACACATCCATGAACATTTGCGGTATAGGGTGTGGCCCCTTGTTTTCTTCATCTCGAGCTGTGGAACACGATGTGAGGAATCTCGAGGCCATGCGTTACCGTGCGCATGCGCATTGGGCAAGTAGCCCTCGGGTGGACGTTCCGGGTTGACCCCTAGTGGTCTGATTAGGTCGTGTGAGGTATCAGAGTGAAGCATTCGTGGGGGAGCGTCCAACTGGGTGATTGTGGGGTGAAACTGACGTCATTCTGCGCATGTGGTAGGGTATTGGAAGGAACGTTTTGGGGTCGAGGTGGACCCCTAGTCGTCCGTTTTCAACCTTCTGCGCATGCACAGACAGGGAATTGTGAAAAGAGGGCATTGGATTGGAAGGGACGTTTTTGAGTCGAGGTGAACCTATAATGGTCTGAATGGGTCGTGGGCGGTATCAATGTGAACGTCTCGTGGTGGAGCGTCCAACTGGATGAGTTTGGGGTAGGAATATCGTCTATCTGCGCATGCGCAGTGGAAAAGGCGTTTGTTGGACGTTTTGAGATCGGGATGGACCCATATTTGTTCGATTAGCTCGTCTGAGGTCTTATTTTGAAGTTCTCTTGGGGTAGCGTCGGATTGGACTGGTGTCTAGTCCGGTTTCATCATTCTGCGCATGCACAGTCTGGCCGTATTATAGAAAGCAGCAATTTTGGGGGTGCGGGGAGGTGTGTTTGAGGGACCATCTCTGGTTAGAATGCGTCGTGTGAGGTGTCAAATGGAAGCTCTTGGTGTGTTAACCACCAGTTGAGGGATGTCCAGGTCATCTGTAACGTCATTGGTGAGGTCATCAGTAGGAGTAGTAGCCAAAGTGGGCAGTTTGGAGGTGTGAAGGAAGGTGTTTGCGGTAGAGATGGACCATCCGTGGTCCGAATGCGTCGTGTAATGTGGCATTTTGTAGCAACGGCAAGCTTAGCGCTTCAACGCCCTGGTGAAATAGCTCAGAAGCTCTGATTTTCTAGATATTCCATGGAATTATCACTTATTCATCGAAATGCAGTGACGCCCGTCAACGCCCTATTTGAACACCTTAACGCCCTAGCATAACGTCTTCACGCCATGATGTAGACGGATGAGAGAACAACAAGAATGACAATCCAATCATTTCGTTCTCCCCTCCAGTACATCATACTCACGCTGGCAGCGAGTCACGTTGGGTAAGTTTACAATTCCCCTAGGCTCTTGTCCAATCAGAAGCCGTCGTTTGAGAAAGTTCTATCTTTGTTCGATGTGACCTAATCATCGTTGGACAGTCCAAGATATTGTTCAGACAGCATATCCTGAAACAGTCGTTTGCTCATTTTGATCGCATTTTCCAGGGCCTCGGTGGGTGGTAGCCCCATATCCTCTTCCAAGTGACGCTTGGTATTCATGATGGACCTGTGCGTCGAGTCATCTTTCATTTCAAGCGGCAGCAGGATGTGCCGTTCATAGATCGCCATGGCTGTTTTCCTGATGGCGGGGCGCATTGGGATGTACGGCTGTTGTATGTTATCCTGTCCGGCGTCTTCGATTATAGCAGCATAGCTATTAATAGCTTCATGCACAATACGATGCCAAAAGGTAGGTTCTTCCTCGTTTTCTTGGGATGTAGGCTGACTATCTGAGGTCCAGCCCTTCGTATCAGTAAATAGACTCTCAACAGTTTGTTCCGATATCAGTCGGTGGACTCTCAGCATTCACTGTATTAGCATTCGCCTCAGTGGACTCCTCGGAGTCTTCAATCCTATGTATATTCTTCTGGTGTCGCATCATATCGTAATGTCTGGTGAACGTGCGTTCGCACTCAGAATATGTATAACCCATGTTGACTGTTGAACGTCGACTGTGGGCGTTTTGGGAATACACTTACTTTTAAAGACAGTAACGCTCGCCAACACCTTAACGCCGACACTTTAACACCCCAGTGTCGACAATTTAACACTCTTTCTCAACGCCTTTTAATGCTGCGTTCAAACAAATGCTTCTTTTGAGCTATTGCTCTGAAATATGCCGCTTTCCAGTTCATGCCTGAGCTTTTCAACATCGACGCTGTTCTTTCGATTTCCATATGGACGGGGTCCTTCTCCAGCAATTTCATACGAGTCACGAGGTCGGCATACTGCTGACGTAAAGCCCGTCGCAATCTCGGTACCAATGTGTTATGGGCTAAAATTGCGTCTTCCCCTTTTGTGGTAAAACTTGTTTTCTGTTGCCCCCAACGTCTCTCCCATCTCGGCATCCATACTTTCTTTGAACAAATCCTTCCATAGCCTCGAGTTCACGTTGCGTTCATTCCCTTGTACGGGTTTTGGTTGGTCCTCCACGGTTGGGTGATATTCCGGGACTGATTGTATGAAGGGGACCCTCTGTATGGGAGTAGGTTGCTGCTGCTGGGCGGGTGCTGCCAGGTGTCGACTCGGTGGATGGTGTAGAGGTATATGACGTTGTGTTGACACCTCGCCGGGCAACAAGTGGGTCGTCAACCGACGATCTTCGGGGGGTATGAGCTTTTAAGTCTACGAACAGGTAACCGGACGACTTGTCGCCCCTTGAAACGCTTGCATGAAATGGTCGATGTTCTGAGGATAAATTCGACTACCATACACACGATTGTTTGCACTGTCGATGGGATTGGGGACAACACAAAGTATTGGTAGTTCATGGCAATATCTCTGGACGCCTTCTCTTGAGGAAAGAGATTCTGGGTCATATAGATCACGGACAGATTCCGATGATGGGACCCTTTGGTGAACAAGTCGGCAACGTGTGAATTGTCCGCACTCATCGTTGGTCTGCTCGGGGTCGAAGAAATACGCTTGATCGATATCGTGAGGAATCCCTGGGATAAAGCTCACATTCTCTAACCTTGTTGTTTCTTAGGCGGGCTGAAACTGGCTGTAGCACCAAACAACGCGTGTCGGAGCTGGAATTACCACACCTTATTCCAAGACCTTCATCACTCAGGGCGCCTTCTCACATCCCGTAGGGCCGCTCACCGTCATCGTATAGGGATACTCTAATACTCTCCTGTGTGACGTAGGTGTTGATCGTTCTTCGCGCGTACGTGGAATTTGGGCGTTATCGGAACTCCGTACCGTGATACGGCTTAGCTCTATATGATTATTATGTATGGAAAGCAAATGTTTACGTAGATTAAATGGCGTGGAAAATGACTTCGAACACAAGTGACATGCCTAAACCATGTCTCTCGTCTCCATGGACACACGGCGTATAATGAAGCTTTCACAGATGTATGCCATATTTATATACAAGAGCTCAGAGCTCGAAGATGGGGCAGTTGGGTGTTTGGAGCTCGAAGCTCGGAGATGGGGTAGTCGGGGCCTCGGAGCTCGCGCATTCACTCACTCGCTCACTCACTCACTCGCTCGCTAGCTCACCAGCGTTGTGGTGTCACTACGTTGAGGGCATCACTGCGCTCAGACGGGCGTTGGGCACGCCTCACTTCCGGAGCTCCGAGCTCGGAGTTCCGGAGCTTTCGGAGCTCGGAGCTCTTGGAACTCGGAGCTCTTGGAGTCTGAGCTTAGAGCTCTTGGAACTCGGAGCTCGGATGTGACGTCATCGTACGCATGCGCACGCACCTGTGGTGCACCCGCACCCTTGTTTACTCTATGCCCTACGAGCTATAGGGTACAACGTGCACCACAGGTGCGTGCGCATGCGTACGATGCCGTCACTTCCGCTCTTCGAGCTCCAAGAGCTCCAAGCTCAGACTTCAAGGTCTCCGATGATACTACGTTCGTAGACTTAAAAGGTCATACCCCAAAGATGGCCGGTTGACGACCCACCTGTCACCCGGCCAATACTCTATATATGAAATGATTTTTTGAGAGAGAAAGAATAGCTGAAGACAATTTATTCCTTCTCTCTCAAAAATCATTTCATACCAAATATCATTTCTTCATTTATAAAGCCAGTTGCGCACAAATGCAACACCGAGAGAGAAGGTTGGTCATCACAAAGACAATTCACGGGTGTAATACTTATGGGCCGCACGGAGAGAAAAATGGGATTCATCATGATGCCAAAAGGGGTATCTAGAAGCTAGAGACCCCTGGTTCTCGGATAGGTTCCCTTGGGTATCAGAACGATTCCCCAGAGAGTTCACTATGATGCCGGAATGGATATCTGGCAGTTAAATACCCCTGGTTATCAACAAGATACCCCATGGACTCGTCATGATACCCCAGTTTCTCCACATGATTCCCCACGTGACTGTGAGATCTTCGACTGTCCGTTGCTTGGCATCTACCATGGGTCGTCTTTGTTCAGTAAAATCCACACCAATCTTAAGTTTCTTCATGCCATCAGGGTCATATTTCACATCAGTTACAGCTATCGTCATCCCAAGAATGGTTTTGCAAAGCTTTTGTTCCAAATGTGATGCGGTATCCCTCAACTTCTTCGATCAACCCGATGATATACAAGGATAAATCATCAATGTGAAGGACAACACAGGCAGGTTTGTTACTATCCACACATGGACATTGTGCTTAAATTCTTGTGGGAATTTCTCATTTTCTAAGGGTAATATTTGCCGAATTGCTCGAAGTTATTATAAGTCAGACTATAAATAGTCCTATCGAGACTGAGAACAGGAGTGGACAGTAGCAAACCATCGCTGTTGTTCACATTTATAATTTATTCATAACACCGAGAGAAATGGGAATCCAGCAATGAATTCTCCCTCCCCCAACGAGAACCCAAGGCATCCAAAGGATTCTCCTGATGCCACCCCTGTGTGCATCCTGTTGATTCACTTGGGGTCTCGTGGGAGGTACCGATGCTGGATTCCCCTTCAAGCATCACTACGATTCCCCTTAGTAGTAGTCATTGAGCAACTAAAACGAATTTTCACCCGGATGTAACTATGACGTCACAGTTTTGAAGTATGGTACGAGGATTTTGATTGGCTGGCTGGGTAGTAGGTATTGTGACGTCACAGTTTTGTCGGCCATGTTGTAAAGCAAGATGGCGGCGTGGTTGGGGCATGTTCGGGCATGTTCGGGCATGTTCGTGAAGGGTCGGCCATGTTGTAAAGCAAGATGGCGGGTGTCGGCCATGTTGTAAAGCAAGATGGCGGCGCGGTGATGCGGGTTGGCCGTGGTTTTGGCGGTGATTCGGTCTCGGGAAAAAGCTTCCGCGGAGAAAAAGTAGTCCCTAGATAAAATGGTCCGATTGGGTCGAGTGAGGTATCAAAGTGAAGCTTAGTGAAGGGGCATCTAATGGGCTGGGTGTGGGGTTGACATATCGGCCTTCTGCGCATGCGCGGCGGCCGAAGGGTATGAAAATAGCCTTTTTGGAGCTATGGGAGCCCCTAGTTGACCGATGGGGTCGAGTGAGGTATCAAAGTGAAGCATTCATGAAGGGTCATCTGATGGGCTGGGCGCGGGGTTGAACTATCGGCATTCTGCGCATGCGCGGAGGCCCAAGGGTATGGAAATAGACGTTTTGGAGTTAGGGAAGCCCCTAATGGACCAATGGGGTCGAGTGAGGTATCGATGTGAAGCATTCGTGAAGGGGCATCTGATGGGCTGGGTGTGGGGTTGAAATATCGGCATTCTGCGCATGCGCGGTGGCCCAAGGGTATGGAAATAGCGGTTTTGGAGCTAGGGGAGTCCCTAATGGGCCAATGGAGTCGTAGGAGGTATCAAAGTGAAGCATTCGTGAAGGGGCATCTGATGGACTGGGCGTGGGGTTGAAATATCGGCATTCTGCGCATGCGCGGTGACCCAAGGGTATGGAAATAGACGTTTTGGAGCTAGGGCAGCCCCTAATGGTCCAATGGGGTCGAGTGAGGTATCAAAGTGAAGCATTCGTGAAGGGGCATCTGATGGACTGGGTGTGGGGTTGACATATCGGCCTTCTGCGCATGCGCGGTGGCCCAAGGGCATGAAAATAGCCTTTTTGGAGCTAGGGGAGCCCCTAATGGTCCAATGGGATCGAGTGAGGTATCAAAGTGAAGCATTCATGAAGGGGCATCTGATGGACTGGGTGTGGGGTTGAATTAGGGTCATTCTGCGCATGCGCGGTGGCCCAAGGGTATGAAAATAGACGTTTTGGCATCTAGGGGAGCCCCTAATGGTCGAATGGGGTCGAGTGAGGTATCAACGTGAAGCCTAGGTGAAGGGGTATTTGATGGCTGGGTGGGTGCATGTACAATTTTTCCTGAAAAAAAAAATACGGAACACGGACTTTATCGAAAAACCTGGGAAAATGCCTATATGGGGTATGAGGGGTATATAGGTCGCCGGGCTTAACGGGGCTTGTCTATCAACAGAGTTATCTTTCCCTAGTTCCAGGGTGGGTGTATGTAAAAATTTTCCTGAAAAAATACGGAATACGGACTTTATCCTAAATTACGGGAAAATGCCTATATGGGGTATGGGAGGTATAGGACCATCCTGGGAAACGTACTTCTATACATTTGCGGTAGGGTTGTGAGGTCTCGTTTTACTCGTCTCGTCATTTAGAACATGATAGGAAGTGTCCCCGTGCGAAAAAAATATGGGTATCACCAACCGTTCCCGTGGAGTAGAATTTCATCCACCAGCTTTCACTGTTGTGGAGTTTTGCACTAATGAAAACCAATGTCGTCCTCTCTCACGAAACCAAACACAAAAATTGACAAATTATACGGACTGCCACGATAAGCGAATGTATGCATCAAATAGCGTTCCGTACTGCAGATGTCCGATAAAATCCCTCCAGTCAAGGGGGAGGGGGGGGGGGAGTGTTACACAATGTTGATTCCACAAAACCTGTTCGGTGGCCTACATCATCGTTCAATCGCTGCTCATAAAGGCTGCGTTCATTCTCACCAGAACTGTATACACTTCGAAATCTGTGAAAGAATATCAATTTTCACGTTTCCTGTCGGATATCACACAAATCTATGCATCCGCTCGAACACAATATAGCACACTCCCTCGATTACAGTCTACGCGTGACGGGTATACATGCAGGCGATGAATCGTGCAGAGTTTCGTCACATTATTCATCTCCGCGGACACCGAAATGGAAGAAAGTTCCGTTATACACTGCAACAGAGAATGTTCTCCAGCTCAGAAAACACAAAATGGCTACTGAAGACCAAAATTTGCCCGGATAATCGCGTCGTTCAAACCACAGCGCCATCTATACGCTTTGGTGCAAGGGAGACAACTCGGACTAGACCAAT
Source organism: Hanleya hanleyi (assembly GCA_036873755.1). Lineage (NCBI taxonomy): Eukaryota > Metazoa > Mollusca > Polyplacophora > Lepidopleurida > Hanleyidae > Hanleya > Hanleya hanleyi. The sequence continues at coordinate 44,491 of JAVTVY010013351.1, forward strand.
TCGAAGATCATGTCCGCTATATTTGGCCTGTATGGGTATAGGGGTGGTCGGGTTTTTTTATGGCTTTTACTATGAGCTATGAGGTTGATCATGTAGAATACGATGGAAAAAAATTTGAAAGTACCGCGTAGGCTTGTATATAGATCCATATAGACCCATATACACTCATATACTGGGATATTAGTATGTATAAATCGATACGGGGTGGACATGTTGGAGTCTAGGTGGAGCACTAGTGGCCCGATGGGGTAGAGTGAGGTCTTATTTTAAAGCTCTCGAGGAAATAAATAAATAAATAAATAAATAAATAAATAATAAAAAAAAATAAAAAATCGGTGAGTAGTAGACGAAGGGAAAATTGGAAAGTACTGACCATGCCCCAGACTACTTCATATGCATTACAAGCGTCTAGTCCGTCATTCATAATCCAGCCGTCGTCCATTAGAGAATATCCGCGTCCATAATCCAAAGACCTATCCCATTTCCATATAACAGTATTAGCACCAAATTCAAAAAGACAAAAGTATACATAAACATAGGCTTGTTTAAGGCCTATGTAAGATGTAATCTACTTCACAGTTTAGTAGTATAAAAAGCGCAAGACCTATGGACCTTGCCCCTTTCCAAAGAAATAAAATCGGCTCTATTTTACAGGAGTATATACGCAGGTCACGTGGGTTGTCACGTCACTTCCGGGTTTTCACTTTCGAACCCAGAAGAGTTCCAATTTTTTCCCTTAGACGTCCGTATGTTCATCCTCCAAACCCACAAGAGTTCCAATGTTCAACCGCCGGGGTGTTTTCCCGCCCCGCCCCAGCGCCCCGCAGCGCGCGCGCGCGCGCGTCATCCCGCGTCATCCCCGGCAGTGCGCGCGCGCGGACGCGGGTCAAAAGGTCAAAGGGTCACCTCCAGGTCAGACGGTCCAATGTCCAATGAGACAATGTTGCGGTATCGCTATAGTCAGAGCTTGAGCACAAAAAAAGGGGATTCTAGATGAACCTGGGAAAGATGGGCAGTTCCATGTGGACCAATCAGCGGTCGAGAAAAAGAGCCAATCAGCGGTCGAGAAAAAGAACCAATCAGCGGTCGAACAATCAGCCAATCGAATTGGGGTATTCACGGTGTGCTTTCGCTGACGTCCGCGCCTACATCTGGGTTCTTGTACACCCGGGTAATGTTTTTCTGGACATGGATGGGTTACCTTTGGCTCCATTCTAGGCCACTGATTGGCTAATAGAACTTATAGTCATAATCTATACGTTTTGGACGAGTCTCTTCACTCACCGTATACACGTACCTCAATGAAATGCCCGCTCCAAACCTAGACCAAAAACACGTACTTGGTCTGTAGGCTGATTTCATTGGCTCTCTATTTTTACTATAGTGCTCTTGCATTCTAACCTTGATGGGTTACCTAGCACTTATAGTCATAATCGATACGTGTTGGACGAGTCTCTTCACTCACCGTATACACGTACCTCAATGAAATGCCCGCTCCAAACCTAGACCAAAAACACGTACTTGGTCTGTGGCTGATTTCATTGGCTCTCTATTTTTACTATAGTGCTCTTGCATTCTAAACTTGATGGGTTACATTTTGGTCCCATCCTACACCACTGATTTCAGTTTGACTGAATCTCCGCATTGGGCATTAATGCATCAGGAATAAAACACACAAGACAGGGTTTTTTGGTGAGATCTCATTTTTTTTTTATTCATTGAACAACAACAACGTGAGAACAACCACGTGAAAACTCAAGCCCAGAACAAGGGGCTTGTCATTAACTGAAGCCCAGAACAAGGGGCTTGTCATTAACTGAAGCCCAGAACAAGGGGCTTGTCATTAACTGAAGCCCAGAACAGCGGGCGTATGTACATTGAAATAATTCAAGCCCAGAACGGGGCTTGTACATTGAAATGATGGGCGGCCCAGTCATAGACGAGTACATCGCGGTCCTCGGCCTGGGGGTACTCGTCAAACATCTGTACGATGGTAGATAAGGGTCTTCCCGGCATCGATGGTACAGGTAAAACAAGCAATATTGTCCGCACACGCCACTGGTCAGGCTTTGCAACGTTTGACTGTTCCAACACCACGTCTCTGTGCCTTGATCCATGAAGTCTGTTAAATCGGGATGGAGGGGTGGCAGGCCGTACGGGTCAAAGTATTCGCCCTGCTCTTCTGTCAAGTACACGGCCACCCAGTGTTCACCGGGTCGATCCATCGGGTCCGTGTTGAGAACGTAAGCAGCCGGATACATACGGTCTAATGGAAACACATCTCGGGCGAACACCCCTTGAAAGACCCTACGTGTCTCTGGGTCATTCTCCAGCACGGTGGTTATCTGGTCTGTATCCATGTTAGGTGGAGAAGTCACACAGGACGTTGCGCGCCTTGTCCACTTGAATGATGTTGTCAAACTCGGCGTAGCAGATCACATTGACGGTGGTCGCCAGGGTTCGTGCAAAGTGGATTTCCAACCGTAAGTTGCCTTGCTTGGCCAGGGCCAGCTGATGGTCGTTCTCTAAGGTGGGGGTCAGATCGAAACAGAACAATGTGTATCCGTTCGCGTAGTCCTCCCGACTGATCATATTCCCTTCGTCCTGGTTGATTTGACCGGTGGCTGTAAACAGGCTCTGATAGGCCCGAATGAAATTCCTCCGCCCAAAGTTCGGGGTTAAGGCCGTGGCTGGCACCTGTTGTCCATCCACATGCAGGGCCACAAAATTGATGCCGAAATGTTTAAAGTCAAACGGATTCTCTGGGTAGGCTCCGCTGAAACTGGTATTTTCTACACAGGCCAGGATCAATCGCTTGGGTAGTTCCCCCAGGAACAGGTTTTCTTTGTTGGCGCCCATATTTCCAGCAGGCACAGAGAACACCTTGGTTTGCACACGTCGGATAGGGTACTGGGCTGGTTTTGTTTCCAAGGCTTTCATGTGTCCCAATTGAACGGCTGGATTCGGTTTCACTTTTCGGACATACAGGACTGCGTCTTGGATGACAATCTTATAGTCCGCTACATGCCCCTCTACGTTAGTGGCCATCAAGGCGAAGGGGGGAGGCGCCCGTATCAGTCGGATTTTGATGGGGGTCTTGTTCAAGAGGTACCGGTCTTGCATGAACATGTCTGCATGCAGTCGACCCATCATATCCACTGAGGCACTGTTCGCAGTGAAAGCCTTCCGTTTGTTATATCCCCCATTGTCCGCCGTGTCCATGTGCTCGGCCGTGTCCCTGTAGAATAAAGCGGTTGTCAGCTGAGATTTTTTAGCCTCTCGGCCATACGACAACAGTGTCTCGATGTAGGCTCGATAAGGGTACGTGTTGGTGGAGTCACTGATGAGTTTGTCGCTGAGAAAAATATCCACCTGCTGAAACATCGAGTGCAGCCAGAGATTCGTCGGGCCTACCGTTGCTTGGTCAGCGAGTCTCGTGCCAGCTCCATTGACCACCTTGGCTTTCACATACAAGTAGGTATGGGCTAAATCCACATAGGCCGTATCCGCATTACTGATGGTGAACTCGATGGGCCCGGTTTCGTTGATGCTGGAGAGCGGGAGATGCTCCACCCATAATCCTTGTTCGACACTGGTTTGTGTGGGCGGCACCGTCCACAAATCAAATTCACTGTTGGTGGAGGGGCAGGACTCGGCGTGGATTAAGGCCATGTTTTAAGAAAAGATATCCTTTGTCCTCTTGGATGTGCGTCGTCGCTGGGTCGGTCGTCGACTGGTGCGTGATCTCGGTGGGGCAGCTCTTTTATTCCCTACGGTGCGTTGTGCTTTGGCCACCAAGACGCCTCCCGCTTCTTTGGCCCGTCGTTTCAAGGCTTGTCGGGGTGCCGTACCCCCAAGACATCACCGGCCACTTGCAGTCCACTGCGTACCGCTTGTTTGCCGATTGCTTTCACCCCACGCGTCACCAAGGGCAGGAACGTTTTCACAATGCTGCCGAGTATGTTCCCCAGTCCATGTCCTCGTTGCATGCGTGCACCGCTAAAAACCGGAAAGCCACCCCCGGCCTGTTGGGCATAATAGTCGGTATAGCTGCGTGCATCGCACTCGTAAGGTACTTTCATTATGCAAAGTGGGGAGCACGTGCTTGTCGAAAATGAAGTGTCAGCACCACTTTTCCGCGTTCGAATGCCACCGCTCGTCCCGTGTCATCTCTTATATCCACCGTGATCGTGTTGATGTCGGTATGTCGTACGGGCAGGTACATGATATGGTTGAAACTGTGGGTGACTTGATCGCCATACGTCTTTTTAATGGGGACCACCCGTAACAGAGGTGTGTTGATATCGCCTACGATGTGGTTGTCCACCACGTCCGAGTAGACGTAGAGTCCGTACATACCCGACTTCATATCCATCGGCATCTCGCCATGGTGTTGGTTGGGACCAGCGAACGTCTGTAGATCGAAACCCAGCATTTGCTGTAGTGTAGGACTGAGTTTCACATTCGCGGTATCGGTGACGGTAAGCTGTGCCTTGTCGTTGTGTACGTTGACATCGAAGAACACGTTTCTCTTGAAGCGCAAGGCTATCAGGCGTGTTGCACTATCCGTCACCCCCGTAGCGCCTTATCATGCATCAGTCTTGACAGCCCACCCATGAACTCTTTGGGGGTATCGTATTGGCCTTCGGGCAGGGTGAGCCGGGTGTTTTTGCCTTCGTAGGTGACCTCGTACCACACTTCATTGGCTCGCACGTTGTACCACGAGTAAGGGTATTGGACATCCACGAGGGCACATTCCCACCGGCCAGGTAACTGTAACGGTTGCGGTAACTGGGTGACGTACTTGGCCACGGTGTTGTCAGGAAACACATCCAGCGAACTGTTACTGGGTAGGGTCAGGTAAAACATGGCGACTGAGCTGTCCCGCTGCTGCTGTTGGTTTTAATAGGTCTTCCAGGCCTTGGGCGGTTGTGTGCGGCGTCGTGTTCGTCGCGTTGACTTGCTACGTGTCACGGCTCTGGAGATGTGGGGTGTCTTGATCAAGGGTGTTTTTTTATAGGCGCGAAAAGAAAGTGCCCGTTGTGGTGGTGTTTTGGGGGGGTGACTCCGGTTCCCATTCGGCTTCCCAAGAAGGTAGTGGGCCACTCGGTGATTGCTGGGTTTGCTGCATAAAGGCCCAGCGGTGGGGGTTCCCCACCAATTCCTGTGGTACATGCATGTCTTTGAAGCCTTGAGCGAAGACCTCCCATCCTCGAGGATCGGTGTGCGATCTGCGTTGACGCATCAGATCATTCACTAAATCCGTCATGTGGGTGCCGGGGACCTCCTGATTCTGTACCAGGAGTTCGCCTTTATCATTCCAAGTCATGTTAGGATTCTGTTTCATCCGTTGTAATACCAGGCCAGCTTGTTTCTTGAACGAGGCAGGTACACTCTTCAGCACTTCGTCTTCCACCCACTGTGGGGCTGTGGGGGCTACCTCACCCGGCTGTTGGAGCGGTGCTGAGGTCAGCGGTCTGTCACGTGGTGGTGGTGGTGGTGGTGGTGGTGGTGGTGGTGCTGCTGTTGCTGGGGTAGACAGGGTTTTGTATTGGTCCATGAACGTCATGTACCGTTGAAGCGTCTCATTGTACCTTTGTACTTTCTCACTGTCGCTTAACCCCGGTCTCTGTAAGATCTGTTGCATCTCTCCATCGAGGCTGTTTATGGTCTTCACCGTAGGTGGGACAGGGTAGGGTGATTTGAGGTTTTGCAGGAACCGTGGTTCGACGAGGACCATTTTTTTCGTGTGGTTCATTGTCGGCCGAAGAGTCCACCCAATACTGGACCCAACACGGAAGCGGCCAACGGTGCTAAGATGGCCCCGAGAAAGCCGCCTTTCTGTAACACCTTTTTCTTTTGTGCTTGAGGGACCCGCTTGTGGACTAGGGTTCGGAGACCTGTCTTATGCTTGGCCAACTTGGTCTTCTGAGCCGGAGTCAGTGGTACGTTGCCTTTTAACAGGTTGTACCCGATCTCGCACAGACAGCGTACAAGGTCAGGGTCCGCACCGCGTACAATGGTTCGTACTAACTCGGGTGGGGCCGTCTTCAATACACGGAGCGTGGGAGCGTGCTTCCGTAGTCGTGCAGACATCTTGTACAACTAATGCTAGAACCCACAACTCTGCTCTTTTTATCCACCTCACAGACAAAGTCAACCCTGCTGTGGTATTCATTCTTTTTATTATTCCCCATCATCAAACACACAAACCCCAGCTGGAGGCGCCACTGTGGGTGTGTTTACATTATTTTTGCATGTACACGTGGTGGGTCTCTCCGGGAAAGATGCCGGTCCGTAGTCGAAGGTGGTCGAGGGTGGCTTGCTTGAGGTCGAACAGCATATACCAATGCTGAGGGGTTGTGGCATCTTTAAAGGCTTCCAACGCAAACGGTGTGCGGCCGGATACATCTGTCTCGCCAGGTACAGCAGTTGAGTGGTATCTCTCGGGTTTTTGAAGACCACCAGGTAGTGGGCATTTAAGCTGATATTCCGATGTTCTTTGTTTTTACTGAACAGATTCTGCACAATGTAGATGATGCTGAGCCGTCAGATGATGGCTGCCTTTGGTAAAGAGCGCCAAAGTGACCCGTGAACCGTCTCCGCCATGAGATCATCCAGAACCACCAGCGGTGTCGGGTTCCAAATCGGCCAGGTTGGGGTAGGCCTTCCACGAACGTGATGTGGGGCATTGCTGTATACTCTTCCTGCCATTCTTCGTAACACCACACGACTCGGGCAATGGGTGGGGTGATCATGCTGTCGGCGTGTTGAAGGAGCTTCCTGACGAAGTGCGTTTTGCCGGAGCCCGTCGGTCCTGTGATGACGCAAGTGAAGGGATGCTGCCACCGAGGGTCCATGGTTTGAGGTGTATCCGTTGTCGTGGTAACACGCTCTTGTAAATTTCGTACGAGTGAACTGGAGTGGTGGTGGGTACAACGTCGGTCGTCGTTGTCTGTTCACGTTCAGGGATGGTGCTGGGGGTGGGTACAACGTGGGTGGTCGTCGTCGTTGTCGTTTCACTGTGAGGGATGAAATCCGGTAGGTGTTCAGACGTAGTGGATGTACTTGGTGTAGGTGTAGAGCTCGACGTGGCTTGTACACAGGGTGTGGTGGTGGTGGTGACTGGGCTCGATACGACTGGTGCTCTCTGTAAACCCGTTTCGCTGGTGCCTGGTGTTCTCAGTTGGTTAAGTAACGTGCTAACATAGGTTACGTCGTAAAACACACCTGCGTACAACACACTCAGCAGGGTTAGCAATAGCACCCCAAAGCCCACTTGCGCTTTGCGCGTTTTGTGAGACGCTGTCTTCAGAGGCAGCTGCTGTTGGTCCATAGCACTGTGGTCGGATGTGGAATGAAGGAGGACGGCAGTGGTGTCTGGCTTTATAGTCGTTTCACCTGGTTGGCAGCGACCCAGGAATCGAAGGAACTGGGCCAACCTTGCCATTTCACGAAATGAAACAGTTTGCCACGTCGACGTTCCGTTTTCAAAATCTGCTCCACCGTGTAGTAGTCTTGCTGTGTTTTTACAACAGGTTGTAATTCCGTATCGTGAACGTCCCCAGCAACGTTTCCCCTTGGAGATCTTCCAGTTCATAGACTCGCCGCTGTCGGGGTAGGCGCCGTTTAATCAGGAAGTGCTCATCGCTCCAGTTGGGCAAGTAACTTTTCTCGAACTTGCCCTTGACTTTACTGATCCGTACAGGGTCCCCGACCTTGTACACCGCCTTCGTCGTTCGCCGCGATGGCCTGGGGTACAAGACACGCCGGACTTGGGCTTCATTGCGTTGGGTCACGGTAATGGGGGCTCTCTCTATACTTCGATGATAGGCTCGATTGTAAACCCTCACCAGTTTCGGGAGAACATCGATGTACCGCCTTGTATTCTTATAGGTGAAATATTTATACATGCGGCCTTTGAATGTCCTGTTGAACCTCTCCACCACGGAAGCCTTGGTCTCGTTGTACGTATGGAAGAAAAACACCTTCTGTTTCTTGAGAAAGGCTTGAACGGTCTGTTGAGGAATTCCGTGCCTTCGTCGGTTTGCAAATACAAAGGTTTGCGCCCGGTCTTGAAGATGTCTTTGAACGCCGCTATGAGATTTGCCCCCGTTTTCGTCCGGATGGGTACCACCCACGCATACTTTGATAGGATATCGATGCACGTCAAGATATACCGATTCTCATCGTTGTGTTTGGCAAAGGCGCTCATATCCACCAAATCCGCTTGCCACTGGGCATCTATTCCTCCCACGATGACCCGGTTCCGTAGAAAATGGCGTCGGACAGATCGATGTAAGGTATAGGTGTCTTGTCTTCTTAACCAATCTCGGACTTGGGCACGTTGTATCCCCTGGGGTTTGGCTGCTCGATAGAGAGCCGACAATGCACTATAGGCCGCCGGACTGTCGGGACTGTAGTATAAGTTATCCAACACCTTCTCCCAGCGCTTCATGGTGACACAATGATGATGGACCCTGGCTCTATCGTTTATTTATAACGGGTATATCTTGGGCCGGAGTTTCTTTCTGATTTTCTTCGTGGGCTTCCACAGTGGCCACGGTCAATGACCAGTCCAACTCGTCTGATGACCGCTTGATAAGCACTTCATCCACATCTACCACGGCATCTTCCAATGCAGACCATAGATCAGGGTGAAGGGTAAAATGCACTGTACCTCCATCTAGCCGAGCCAATTGAGCAAAGAAAGGGCCGCGTCGAATGTACACATCGTGACACAAGTGGATGAGATCGCCGTCCAGTTCACCAGACAACACCCGTTTGAATTTGGTCCAGCCCTCCCGAGACAGACGAATGTGAGCCGGGCACGGTTGTGTAGGGTCCGTGTCTCCCACCACCTCCTCCATGATATCGACCTTATCCGCATACACGTGCAGGAAAACCTCGGGGGTCAAGCTGAAATACGCCAGTACTATATGCTCCTCGGGGGTCAAGCTGAAATACGCCAGTACTATATGCTCCGTCATGGTCAGTACGTGAATGGTACCAGATTTCACTGTCTCTCGTATTTATAGGGAGAACCCCGTGAGATCAAAGGATCAGGTGGTCATGTCATTGGGCTGACTGATTCTAGCGGGGTAATCAATGGCATCGTCGTCGGGTTCATGTAGTTGTTCATGGGGTTCAGCCAGCGCGTCCTCAATAGCACGAGCCCACGCCAACTGGTCGGGTGTTCGATCGTCGGGTGTAAATAACTGGTCTACAATAGGCACTATTTCCTCCAAGGCTGACCACAGAGAGGGCGTTAGCATCATACTTCGTGCATGGTCTTGGTAGCGACCCACCCATGAGAAGAGGGAAGTACGGTATACATAAATGGCATTGTCCATGTGGATCAGGCGTCCGTCCAATTCACCGCTTAACACTCGTTTAAACTTAGTCCACCCATCACGCTGTAGTGTCACCGTATTCGATAAAGTCTCAGGGGACGCCCTCCAATCCCCGCCACTATCTTCCACCAGAGTCACATAATCTTCATAAACGTATAATCCCACCGGGTAAGGTGTAAGGGGGAGGATGGCTCGTAGGACGGATGACATGCTTGGTCCAAATGTCGAACGGTGAATGACACACACTCTGTCTGACCCTGGTATTTATAGTGTCAATACCACAGCGCCAGGGTGAATAGGGCACAGACTAGTATGAGGCCACCCAGCCGGTGCTGGTTGCGGCGTGAGCGCTCGTGGTCCATAGCCCGAGCATCAAGGATGGCTGTCATAGTCCAGTAGTGGTGAGTGATGGCACGCCTCTCCATCGAGTGCACTCTGTGGAGGACCGCTTCTGTGAACTCGTTCAGGATCTGGCGTCGTCCCTCGTTGTCGTCGCCATCTGCAAACATGGACCCGACCACTGCTCGGTAACCCGTGAATGAATTCACCACGGTGGCATACTGTAAAATGCGAGTCGCATGGGGCTGGGTCTCCGCCATGGCTCTGTAGAAATGAAGGTGTGGGATCCAGAGGGACGTGTTTTATACACCAGATGTAGCTCTACGGGTGTAGTCCGTGAATGCACCGATAGGGTGATCTCTCATTTTCGTGACGAAAAATGTGACGTTGGTCACCATTTCCACCAGCCATTGGGTATTGGGGCGTTGCAACCGAGCCCATTCCAAAGGATCCAACGTAGTCAATTGGTCGATGAGTGGCTCCAGAGAAATCGCATCCGTGATGGTGAATGGCTGGTCAAACACATACGAATTATTACTGGGATAGAAATACCGCAGCTGGTCCGTCTTTTTGTGCCGTAAAATGTACCCAAATGTCACATTCAATTTGAAGGCAGTGACCTGATCTGTAAAAATGTTCTCAGCGTAAGTAGGAAGATACGTGAGGTCCTCCAACCGAAAATTATACAAGTCCAATAGACGACGGTCACGGTGAAAACAATGGCGTATGGTAGCCCAGTGACGTTGATAAATGTCCCTGACACGCTCATCTTCAGGCAAGACTTCAACAGGAGGTACTGCTGGGTCCCAGGGAAAATCTTCTCCACGTCTCATGCTTTTCGTCTCATACAAGCGGATAGGCAAGCAGGCAGGCAGGCAGGCAAGCAGACAGGTCAGGTAAGTCAGATTGAAATACACCCCTACCCTAAAAATGGACTCCTTTTATATCCAATTGACCTCATTTGCATATTTTCAGTAACCACAGGCCGCCATTTTGAAACACACCACCCACAACATACAAAAACAAGCCGCCATTTTGAAAATATGCAAATGAGGGGTGAGACAAGTGCAATTGGCCACCATTTTGAAACCGACCACCCCTAACATACAAAAACAAGCCGCCATTTTGAAAATATGCAAATGAGGGCTGGGGTGAAACAAGTGCATACCTCACTCGACCCCATTCGACCATTAGGGGCTCCCCTAGATGCCAAAACGTCTATTTTCATACCCTTGGGCCACCGCGCATGCGCAGAATGACCCTAATTCAACCCCACACCCAGTCCACCAGATGCCCCTTCATGAATGCTTCACTTTGATACCTCACTTGATCCCATTGGACCATTAGGGGCTCCCCTAGCTCCAAAAAGGCTATTTTCATGCCCTTGGGCCACCGCGCATGCGCAGAAGGCCGATATGTCAACCCCACACCCAGTCCATCAGATGCCCCTTCACGAATGCTTCACTTTGATACCTCACTCGACCCCATTGGACCATTAGGGGCTCCCCTAGCTCCAAACGTCTATTTCCATACCCTTGGGTCACCGCGCATGCGCAGAATGCCGATATTTCAACCCCACGCCCAGTCCATCAGATGCCCCTTCACGAATGCTTCACTTTGATACCTCCTACGACTCCATTGGCCCATTAGGGACTCCCCTAGCTCCAAAAACGTCTATTTCCATACCCTTGGGCCACCGCGCATGCGCAGAATGCCGATAGTTCAACCCCACACCCAGCCCATCAGATGCCCCTTCACGAATGCTTCACTTTGATACCTCATACGACCCCATTGGCCCATTAGGGGCTTCCCTAGCTCCAAAACGTCTATTTCCATACCCTTGGGCCTCCGCGCATGCGCAGAATGCCGATAGTTCAACCCCGCGCCCAGCCCATCAGATGACCCTTCATGAATGCTTCACTTTGATACCTCACTCGACCCCATAGGTCAACTAGGGGCTCCCATAGCTCCAAAAAGGCTATTTTCATACCCTTCGGCCGCCGCGCATGCGCAGAAGGCCGATATGTCAACCCCACACCCAACCCATTAGATGGCCCTTCACCTAAGCTTCACTTTGATACCTCACTCGACCCCATCGGACCATTTTATCTAGGGACTACTTTTTCTCCGCGGAAGCTTTTCCCGAGACCGAATCACCGCCAAACC
>JAVTVY010013353.1:0-50064 GCA_036873755.1 Hanleya hanleyi
AAATTCTCAATATTATTCTAGTCAGATTGGAAGCAGCTTAATTTGTACATTTATCCATGAACTAACTATTCATAAAATTGTATCTGTGTGTCTCGTTTCCGATAACACAGCTGCATGACAGAAAGTATTCGCCAAACAGCGTTTTTGGAAAGGAGTAGGTCTAGTGGTACCATGCGCTAGTCTGGTGTCATAGCGATAAGTCACTGCAGTTATAAATTCGGTATAATAAAACACTTATAAACTTGTGACGGAGTCAATATCATGAAACCTGGACCCTTGGTCAGACTTGGCCAAGCAGACCTGACCTCGGCCTGCGGCCTCGGTCAGATCTACTTGGCCAGTCTGACCTCGGGTCCAGGTTTCATGATATTGACTCCGTCACAAGTTAATAAGTGTATAATATTATGGCTATCGATCTATCACCCGGCCCCGATAAGAGGGCACTGTGAACAGGCTGACAGGCACTAGACCGAAACCTCTTCCCCCCCCCCCCTTTTTTTGAAAATTGGGGAGAGCAAACACTTACCAAATTTTAAAATTGGTAAACTCACTAGGTCTAGTGCAAACAGGTCGACGGGTTATCAACGGCCTGGGCACCACCCGCGGTCCCAGCGTGTAGAAATCCTGTCTCAACAGCGTCCAATTCCGGAGGTGATGACAGACAAACGTATCGCAAACCTCCAGATTACGGCCCTCAACATGTCAAATGTCATCCACGGAAATGTCAGATCATAGAAATCAGGATGTCAGTACAGCCCTGATCTGATGAATCCAAACCTAGGAGAGTGTTACCTCCGCAGGTACGTCCGTGTACGCCAAACGAGAAGTTTTGGAAAGCTAGGAAGAACATATTTTATATTTCCTGATTTAGAAGAGGGCCCGAAAGCTGCCGTTGACGCCGGCCCAAAACAAACGCACGGGCCCATAACTCTGCCATCATTTCAATTATAAACTGTTGGACAGAGCCGGGTTGACGGACTCCGGAAAGTAAGTCATAAAATGACTGATACTGATGACAAATCCCGGAAGTGTAGAACCCGTACATATGCTGGGATGACGAAATCCGGTTCATACTCCATGTAACACACGACAATGCATAAATTAGCGAAGTCTGGGGGGAAAAATATGACTAGGTTTAGTGCCCATCAGCTGCACCAAGACTTAGACAATAGTTTCCCACATGAAGTATCTGCCGGACTCCCGCGGTAACAAGCTACCAGACTGCAGGAATATAAAAACATCCTCATCTATGATCACAGTAGGTTATTATTTGATGTCGTACATGTAGGCTGAAAGACACTCCTGAAAACGATACAGCGCCAAAACCAGCTCCGGAACTGCAACGTCTGAAGTGAATCTCAGTATCCATCGGAAAGCGACGGAGTGAACAAACGACTCCATCCATCCATCCTTCTCCAGGGAGTGGAAGAAAGATTTACGTGGAACGAGGCGTTGACACCTGAACAACCCGAGATATCGCATATCATTACACATACATCGCTCGCTGCACAAGACCTCCGTTCCTAACCGATGCGTTTAAATCGGATGTAAGGTGAAGAGAGGAGCTACTATATGGCGTCCTCGATGAAAACACCCGAGATGGATTCAGGCTTCTTGTTCTGGAGACGTATTACGTGAAGATGCTCTGAAGACAAGCCAAATCATTTTCTAGAAGAAAAGCTGGCTGATGGGGAAAACCGGAACTGGGTCAGATAACATGTACTGATGCCACTGACCGGAAGCCGGTCGCCGAAATAGTTGTCATCAGAGTAGCAGCGGCCGAAGAATGTGTCCTCCAGCAAGGTTACGCCATAAACGTACGCAAGACGCTGCCATGACTGCTGGGATCGTAGTATGAGAAATATAAACCGGAATCATAAAGTCGCTGAAATTTCTCATAACTGAAGCATACGACCTGGCGGTCTACGAGTAGCTGTCACCCGGTCGTAAGAACCTGATAGAGAGTTCGACATACCGGAAACGTGACAAACTCGTAGCGACGATCCCTAAAAGCAGTAGTCACTGGGGAAACACATCACTGTTCCCTGTGCTTGTTTATGAAGGTCAAAAGCTATGATGTCTGACACAACACAAGCGTTGGTTATTGAGAATTTGTTGACTTCCGCTGTAACGAGACGACTGTCAATTCTCGAACCAAATATGTTCTCAAGCCCTCCTCGACGCCGTCTTAGAAGAATGGCTGAGACGGAGGAAGAAACACCGGTCAAATGTTCTCCGTGCAAATTAGAGCAGTACAGGTGAGATTTGACCTCCAAAAAGGATTTAGGTGCGTACTGGGACGAACACTTCAACGCCACCGCAATGATACCTCAGTGTCGGAATAAAAGGACAGCAACACTACCGCCGGAATGAAGGCTCTTCCATATTGTCATCCACTTTAGAAGAGGAAAGACAGAAGAGAAAAATAGAATCTGTGCTTACACTACAGGTAATACAGAAACTGAATAAGTCCGGGGTAGCTCGGTATGTGACAAGTAACATGGAAACTGAGTATCCACTAAAGCTTGCCTACAAAACCGTTCATGTTGCTGAAACTATTCCGCTGCAAACTGAAGGAAACGATGGCGAGGCGACGCAGTCTCATGGACACTCGCCGACCAGGAGTAGTTTAGCCGCAATAGGGATGTAACCTCAAGAAGAATAGGAGGCAAGAGCTAACAAAAACGAAGTTTTGTATGATAACATTTTGAGATCAATAGACTCTATTGGCTCGAAAGGTGCTGCCCATAATTGCCTAAGTACCAGAGCTAAGTCTCACTTTGGCAACTTCGGAACAACTGACTGACCAGTAATCTTGTATGACTTGATTATTGCAGATAAATTTGGATCAGTCGAAGGATTAATCCCAGTACCCAGAAGAATAGGCTGAGCAATAGCTGCCCTATACCCTTCGACCGTAGCGGGTACCAGGCCCCTATCCTGGAACAGGTGCAACAAGAACTCTGCTACTTGAGGAATAGTGGCTCTGGATGGATTGATATCCTTCTCTCCACACCAAAGATCGAAGACTGCCCACTTTGATTGGTATACAGCGGAAGCAGACGGTCGAATTGATTGTGCCATTCGGTGCCCAACTTCCGTTGAAAATCCTGCCTGAGCTTAGTGTCCTTTGAGCACTTGCACACGTGGAAATGAAACAGTCCTGGCTGGCTGTGGAATATCGACGTTCCGGGCTGGCGCAGTAGATTGTACCATACCGGAAGTTGTCTTGGTACGTCAACCAGAAGATCCAGTAAGTCCGGGAACCACGGCCTTGCTGGCCACCACGGAACAATTAGATAAACGACAAGTGTGTTCGTGGATCTTCCGGAGTACCTTCGCTAGGATAGCTGGAGGAGGGAACGCATATGCTACCATCCTTGACCAGTCCTGCGATAGGGCGTCCACTGCATATGCCGACGGATACGGAACCGGCGACATTAACAGGGGCAATAGATTGTTGTGCCGAGTGGCGAACAGATCTTTGTGTGGCATCTCCCAGACATGAGCTATTTGTTTTAGTATGGCTGGGTGAAGTTGCCACTCTGTGGGAATTATCTGATTCCGTCGTGAAAGCGAATCCGCTAAGACATTCAGAACTCCCGGGATGTGCCTGGCCAACACTGATATGTTGTTGTCCCAACACAGACCGAAAAAGATTTCCGCTTGGCTTTGTAATTGCGGAGATCTCGTCCCCCCCCCCTGCTTGTTGATGTAGGACACGACTGATGTGTTGTCCATCGCAACTAGCAGGTTCTTGTAGTCCGTGAGCTACAGGGGCTCACCTTGCACCCCCCCCCACTACAGACCGAAACTATGTTTTTTATGTGCTTTAGGACATGTCAAATAAGAAACAATTTGTTAACAGTCGATAAACTGGGACTCACTACCCTTTTAATCACTTTGAAATTGCTCCTGTGTTAATAAGTACAATTTTTGTGACAATAGGGGGTAGGGTTACAAGAATAGTCTTATCTTCCATAATTATTATCCAATAGCAATACGTAATCTGACTTCGTTCGGAGACTGACAAGTTGATACAAACGGCAATCAGGGAAAACTTTAAAGATTGTAGTGTGCTGACCATTGCTCATCGTATTCACACAGTCATGGATTCCGACAGAATAATGGTAAATATATCCCTTCGACTATTACGATGGAACCTGTGAATACCCACACCTGGGTAAACCGACCAGCCTCTAAATACCGATATTATCCATGATGCCAATACATAAGTTTAAATTATTTGAACAATGAAAACCTATAATCCTATGAAAACCAAACCGATATAATATGGTCACAAACCTGGTCGGTATACACAGGTTTCACTGTATATGACAGGATATACCTGTAATTGAAATACAGAACAATGCGCCACCGACGTGGCAACAATGGCATTCTATCTAAATAGATTGCATAATTGAATTGCTTAATTATACGCTACTGAATTTGCGACTGGTGCATTTCTTCGTTAGTTCTGGATCGTATGATGTACACACTTTGGATGTTATGGGAATCGACAGCATTTCTTCGTTAGTCCTGGCTCGTATGATGTACACACTTTGGATGTTAGGGAAATCGACGAGTAACGTGCGATGTCGTTATTACTTGTTTATTGGGAAAAGTTTGAATATCTTGAAATAAACAAATCATCACTACTTGAAACTTCATATATACGTTATTTAGAGATTCCTTCTCACAATACTATGCAGAAGTAGTTATTATTTGAATAATGGCTGTTCCATTTGTCATTAAAAGTTAGTGTTATTGCCCATTATATGACATTACTGTGTTTAATAATTATTTACCGTGGTTACCGTGGGAATTCTGTCAGACAGGTGATTGTTATCTTAATGTAAATTTAGTTACTGTTTGCCAAAAAATAAGCTCTTGTGTAAAAAAAATGGACAAAATTCACAAATGATTTTAAATCGGTGTTTTTACTTGTGCATGCTATTGCATCATGACAATCTTAGGAACACACACTGAAGTTTCAGTTTGCTATGACTTTTCACGTTTATTTCAAGATATTCCAATCAAAAAAGCAACAGCAACAACAACGATGAGATCATATGTTACAGGTCTATCACCTAAATGCAGAATTCCTTATATTGACATAATATATAAAGACCAATATGGACGTCATGTTCCACGTTTGATAAACATTCGTAATCCTCGGTGAATTTCGCACTCCAGTTAAATCGTTTGAAGTCTATACAACATTCAAATTAAACGGCCATCAGTCATCTCCATACATCACGTCGGAACATGTACGGCGCTGTCGACTGGGGACCCTTCCGTTTGACTGTCGGAACAGCATTTCCATTTGCAGTATATTTAGAGTTTCTTAGTACGATAGAAAACGTAGTTTACGTGAAGATAGGTTCCTTCGAAATTGCACCGATTCTGCGATACCATATTTAACACAGAATAATTAGAGAGAATTGTTTCAACATATAATTAACTAATCGATCCACAGGTTGTTGATAACGGAGAGATACAGGAATTCGACACACCACGGGCTCTGCTGCAACACAGAACTGGGATTTTTTCCAAACTTGTGCGAGTCTCCTTTCCTGGAGCTGTGGGGGAAATGACGAGATCTGCGATTGAATGAAGCATTGGAAGCTTTCATTGGGTAATTCTGAAGCGACACTAGAAGCTATCTTCTGATGGAAGTTGTGTTTCCTTATCTGTACTTAAGGGAGACCTTATGGGGCTATACCATGGCGATTGGTCGATTTTTTCACGACGGGCAGAATTTCCTAACAAAAGTGCGCAGACATCTCAAAATAGGACAGAAAAATCAATAAAAGACTGTGACTGGTATCAGACACACCAGTACCTTTTAAGTGTAGGACTGACCTAAATGTGAGCGTTTTAGATACAACTGTTGTCGAGCACAAATTGCTCTCGAGATTAAAAATTATGCTTCTGGTAACAACAAATATTCACCTGTATTCACTTGAAAAAAAGGGCAAACTTAGGACTGCCTGAAAGATGACCCTCAAGAATATTCCCATCTCCACTGATTCTCTACAACCATTAGATATAGTTTCTCCTTGAAAAGATCTGTTGCAGGGATAGCTTTACGATCCAAACTGCTAGCCCTGTTACCTCGAAATAAATCGTACATGCCAGGAGATTGCTCCAAACCGGTTTTGGCCAGCAGCTTGAACTGGCATGCTCCGTTGCATGCTCTGAGATCGCCAGACTGGGTTGAGATTTAGAGCGAACAAGACGCTTATATAGAATTCGGGCTGGAATGGAGGGAAGATTTTAATGGGGGATATTTTAGGCCTATATCGCAGTAGGTGTTACTAGCCTAGGCACACATCACGACTACATCTGGCGTCAGAATATAAAATTAATATTGATACGGTTGAGAACCACGAATTATGCCTGGCTGATTGATAAAATTTCCCGGTAAACACACGCGGTACGATATGGAAGCCGGCCATTTTTTTCCTTTGTTCGCGTTCTCTCAACCCCTGCTGTATTGGCCGGCTGTCCACATTTAGATTGAAGGTTGAATTGCTTTACCGGGAGAAGGCCATCCTGATATTGGGCTATTCTAGTAGGTCATTCTGTACAAATCCTTTCACGGCTGGCAGGCTGTTGATTGTGTTAGACAGGTTGTTTTGTCTCGGTCGATAGGCTAGCTACGCGATGGTAAAGTTTGACTGTATGATCACATCGGTCTGTGTGATATACATGAAGGGGTCGGGTAGCCGTTTTCCCAGTCTTTCGTTATGAAACTAGTCGTGTGTTCAGTTCAGTCCACGCAATCAAATATTTTTCTGGTATATAGCCGGCTGAGCTAACCAACATTTCTCATAAACAGTGTATCGTTCGTATGCATTCAATAAACTTCGTGTCGCTGTATATACAGTACCCGTATTATTAACCTGTGATAGGCGCGCTGTGTTATTATAGTACGGCCAATGCGGTATAATTTAGCACTGTCAACAGCATATATAGATCTGTGTGATGTGGCAATTAATCGTTTCGCCTCTTTGAGAGACTCGATATGCTCAATTCGGTCCGTGTTATTAGATATATTCCTGGTATTTAGCCAGTTGAACTAGTCAACATATTTTGGGAATAGTGTATTTTACTCTATTCATTTATTGCATTTGGTGTCGTCGTATATACAGCATTATTGTTCTGTGATAAACGCGAAGTGTTATTAGTAGTGGCATTTTGGCCGTTCGTGGTCAATAGATTGGTAACAACCGGATAAATTGACTCGGTGATATTGAATAATTTGAGCCTGGCATTTTCAATCCAAATGACGGATATATTTCTGACAGCAAAGCAAGGCCACGACATCAAACCTTGCAATATTGCGCTTGATGATTGTTTAGCACCGAATTCTACATGTAATAATTTCAAAATTTCTAAGTGTGGACACCGTGGATGTCTCACGTGTCCACTCTTTAATACTTCAGCTTTATTTAGTTCCGCGTTAACTGGTAACTCATATTCTGTTAACTCGTATGTTGATCTTAGTTGTTCTACTACAAACTGTATTTACTTAGTTTCCTGTAAGAAGTGTGGTCAACAGTATGTTGGCAAGACCACCCAAAGACTCCATCTTAGGGTGAACGGTCACAGAAAATCCGTTAGGAAAAAGCAATTGCTTATAGGTAGGCATTTTTCTGGACCCGACCATGGCTGGGATAACTTTAGTATTCAGATCATAGACGTCGTCTATCCATCTACTAAGGATTCCCCCTTTGGATTTGAGAGAAAAATCCGAGAGCGGGAATTATTCTGGATGCTAGAACTTGGGTCGGTGTTTCCGTTTGGTTTAAATGATAATGTCAGTGGGTTCGGCAATGCTACAAACCGCCGTTCAAATATATCCAACATTACCCAACTATTTAAACCCCATCAACGGAGACAACGCAGCCATGGTTGGCGAAAGTTTAATAGTTCGATGATTCACGATCATATCACTTTAAATTACTTAGTGGGTTTAACTAACGCACCCAATAGTATACATAGCTTACGTACAGTTCTGTATGCGTTACCTCTGAGAGCTTTAAATCAAATAGCCAGAGATATACAGCAATCTGCGTCTTCAGGAAATATAATACCATCCAAAATCAGTAAAGTATGTCAAGATATAGCGTATTTTCGGTTGTATCGTCCAGTGAACATAATCGAAACATCTCAAGATCGGCTTTTCTTGAAACTCAACTACTTAGATAAAGGACTGGACATCATTAATTTACCTCGAATCCTGAATGATACAGAGGTACGCAACGCTGTACCAAACTATTTCAAGTTCACAGAACCTCCTTGCATTTCATATAAGTATACTAAATCTATAGCCACCAAAATATTCAATTACTCCAATGCTGTCAAGGAGTTTGACTGGAACTTATACACGTCAGGAGGCTATAGTTGTGATTGTGAATCGTCGAACTTTATCTATACACCATGCAAACATATTGTGACTGGTGACCTTGATGTGGTGAGTGATAAGGATCTGAAATTACTCCTGATGAAAGGACCTAAATATAGAGAGCCAAGAAGAATAAATCTGAAGGCGGACCAGAAGATAGTCCTGACTGCATTAGAACAGTACGTTATTGATTGGTCTAAGCGAGAAAAAGTTGAACCTACAGTACTCGCTGATTGGCTGGACCTCACCAAGAGCAAGGTCGTTGAAACAATCCGCCATATTGACAGAAGTACTCTTCCCCAAGCAAAACAAGTACTGAGAAACCCCAATTCGCAAGAAGTTCTAGCAAATCTCCAGAGTAAATTCGTCATAGTCCCAGCAGACAAAGCTCCGAATAATATAATATTCATATGTAAATATTACTATTACCAGGTGCTGGTTAAAGAATTGAGTGTAGACATATCTTCATCAAATACATCTACTTACTCCCAAACTGCATTTACTCTGGAAGATTTATTTAACAATCACAAAAAGTTTCTCAGGGAAAGAGGTATTTGTCTTCCAACCAATCATAACGACATACAAAAAATATACTGGACTCCCAAAATGCATAAATCACCATACAAAGCTAGATTCATAGCTGGTTCTAGAAGCTGCACCACCAAGCTTCTTTCAACCCTATTGACGAGGGCCCTTCAGGAGGTAAAAGCATTTTGGGAAAGGTATTGCGCCACTTTTTTCAAGAACTCTGGCGTTGAATGTATGTGGATATTGAAAAACTCAAAATGTCTTACGGAAGAACTTGATGCTAAAGGTCACATACCGTACAGACATGTATCCACATGGGATTTCTCGACTCTCTATACTACAATCCCTCATCAGGACCTTATTGACCGTCTAAGTTCATTAATAGTATCTGTGTTCAAGAAAACTGATCGTAGATATATTAATGTCGGAAGCCATAAAGCATTCTTTAGCTCGACTACATACAAGAGATATCATTCATGGGATGTTTCTTTGTTTATAGAGTTGCTTGAATTTCTCATTAAAAATATCTATGTGAAATTTGGCAACACAATATATCAGCAGCATATAGGTATTCCAATGGGTACTAATTGTGCACCCCTGTTGGCTGACCTGTATCTGTTCTCTTATGAATATGA
The DNA here is from genome assembly GCA_036873755.1 of Hanleya hanleyi. Lineage (NCBI taxonomy): Eukaryota > Metazoa > Mollusca > Polyplacophora > Lepidopleurida > Hanleyidae > Hanleya > Hanleya hanleyi. The sequence continues at coordinate 9,577 of JAVTVY010013353.1, forward strand.
CTATATGCTGGCGCTTTCAAAACCGATCCACTCAAAGCCCGTTCCTTCTCATTCACCAAACGCTATATAGACGATCTTCTCGCTGTGGATAATCGCTATATAAATGACGCAGTGAAGGATATATATCCACCTTCACTGGATTTGAAGGAAACTACAGATAGCCCTACAGGCACATCTTATTTAGATCTCTATCTGTATAAAAATGAAGCGGGCATTCTCTCTCGTCGACTTTATGACAAAAGAGATGATTACAATTTCGACATCGTAAACTATCCCTTTCTGGATAGTAATATTCCAGTGGGACCTGCATATGGCGTATACATATCTCGCTTAGTAGCATTTGCTAGATCCTGTGTTAAATGTGATGATTTTAATCAACGTCACAAAACATTGTTGCAGAAACTTATAAAAACAGGGCTATTCCACCAAGCGCCTCCACTCAAAGCCAAATTTGGCAATACATATCGCATGCTGATAGCAAAATACGAACGTAGCGTGCAAGATCTATGGCGCTACGTTTCGTAACATGTGTCTAATTCCGCTTAACCCGGGCTAGGGCCGTGTATGAGCCCGGCGTACTTCAAGATCCTCATGGTACTGCCATATGAACAGCCACACCAAAGCGTGGCTGAGGTACACTCTGGCCACGACGACTCATAACGAATATTATGGATTAAGAATACTCGATCAGCGATACGGATTTGATATTTTGAACATCATGATGTCTTGCCGGTATCATTGAAAACTGTTGACCGCTTCTCTCTTGTAGGAAACAAGCCTATGTTTATGTATACTTTTGTCTTTTTGAATTTGGTGCTAATACTGTTATATGGAAATGGAATAGGTCTTTGGATTATGGACGCGGATATTCTCTAATGGACGACGGCTGGATTATGAATGACGGACTAGACGCTTGTAATACAATTTCCAAATATTTTTACTGGGTTATCATATAGAGCCTGTATATCGGGGAGAATCAAATTTTTATGGAAGTTTTTGTCCATTGTCACTCCAGGTGTTACTGTGCGGTGTTGTCTATGTGTTTCTGTGCGATTGAATTGTATTGTTTCTGAGATTGACTTTTGTGTGAGATTTCTGCTATGTTGATGGGTCTTTGGATTGGGAGATTTTGCCGACCTTTATGAGAAATCTGTAATTGGAATGCAATTGTGCGTTGGAATACAATAGTAAATGCTCAGATTGTTCGCGGGGCAATGTGACTTTGTCTTCTGCTAACTTTTTTCCGTCCTGATAAAAGCGAAACCCGTTTTTTCTGTTTCAAGATATATATATATATATACATTTTTTGAACGGTTTGTCGGCTGTCAACTGGTCGGCTAAATAATATATATATATTGCCTACATTTTGGTTGTCCAATACATGATTCTGATTGCTCAGTTGACAGCTTGGGGCATTATCAGTCATGCGAGCCACATTCATGGCGATACCATGGTGTTGTCGCTGCCATATACTATAGTATTCATGGCGAAGCCATGGTGTTGTCACTGCGACAATAGTAATCCGACTCCCTTCAATCCTTTTGAATTGAGTTAATAATTTATATATCCTGTTTGTTTTCTCCCTTCTCTTGGATCAGTTTAGGAAATTAAGCTATGAAATTTAATTGAATGGGAACTTGCCTATGTTCATCCTTGAGGGGTCTGAATGATAGACTGAAGGTTGTTCATGATGTTGAGCGAGTGAGTTAAAATTTTGATGCAGTTTACCATCTCGCGACGGGCTATTTCCTGTTTGTATTTCAACTCGGAGTTATTGACTCCTCGATGTGGTCGAGTTTAAAATCTAGTCTGTATTCTGTGTTGTATTCCTCCAGGCACGGAAAACTGTGTTAATTTAAGCACAGGTGGCCTGACTTTGTTTTCCGGGCACAATTGATAATTGATTTCCCCCCCCCCCCAGACCCACCCTGGGTTTCTTTAGTGCCCTATTCATAATTAGTTGTAAATTGAAATAGTGCAAGATTAATAGAGAAGTTGCAACAGCGTGTTGACTGTGTGGTAACACGTGTTGCACTTGTTCTAGAGATGGGTCTTGTTCTTTTTCTTTTTTCCTAATGGATATGGCTGATTAGGCACAATTAATTTGGTTCATAAAAGTGTTTCGTCAGTTTGAACTCGAACCTGCACATGTTTAAATATTTGTTTTCATTCACTGAATTTGAGTAGTTGACACTGCTTTTAATTTTTCGTGTCCAATTTGGTGTTCCCTAGGGGACATAACGAGGTACACGGTCTTCTGCTTTAATGAGTTTCTGGAGTGGAAACTGAGTGTGAGGAGTTGACACTACTATTTATTTTGGTGTAAGATTTGTTGTTTTGTAGTGGACATACCAATGTGGGCTGTCTTTCAGTTGCTTTAGTGAGTTTCTAGAAGGAAACTCACTGAAAGTCTGATATATTTGAATTTATTTGACTAGATTTTGATTGGGTATTCCATATTTTTTTGGACTTGTTTGCATATACCGTATATCGTTCCACTTTTGTTAACATGGCAGATTTAGGGCCCATTGATGTGTCAGTGGCCACAGAGGAAGCACTGCAAAAATTGAAAGGGGTGGGGAGTAGTCGAAGTGCACGTGTTGTAGCCTTGCAGGAAGAGGGCAGGTTGGTTAATTTTAAGCATTTTATGCAGGCGACTCAGTTTAGTGCCGGGCATATAGCCGATCTAGTGCTAGAGGGGCAGATTATAGGTTTAGACTTGTCGGGAAGTCCGGAATACATTAATGCTTTGGTTGACCGTCGTTTTGAAGAAATCATTGGATCATGGAAAGTTGAAATAACGGCTCAAGTAAATGCATTGGATGTAGAAATGGGCCAGTTGCATGACGATGTCAAGGCATACGAGCTTCAGTTAGGCCAATTGGATGAGAAAATAGTGGTACAATGTCTGCAACTAGGTCAACAAGTAGGACAAGTGGAAACTAAAGTAGGACAAGTGGAAACTAAAGTAGGACAAGTGGAAACTAAAGTAGGACAAGTGGAAACTAAAGTAGGTCAAGTTGGTGGTAAGTTGAAGCAAGTTGATGATAAGATGGAACAAGTAGGTTTAGATATGAGGACTGTTGTTACATTGCTTAGCACTCCAAGCAGGGAGGGGTCAGAGATTTCATCACATGCGACGTTTGAACAAACAACGGGGGACGCTGGTCAGGCGGACCCAACTCCTGTTGTTGTAAATAATAGACCTGAACAATTGATTGAGGGTGGGGAGAGACTGCAAATCAATTGAATGCAGCCCCTGTTCATCAAAATGAACCACATGTTCAAGTGAATGCATCAGCTACACTTCCCGACCCCCCATGTCCACTAGATCTAAATGGAACAGCAGGACTGGACGCTGGTCTGGCTAGGAATGTAAATAATGTTTTTCATCAGTTGCCGCCCAGTGGCCACACTTCAGCTCCGAACTTCCAATGCCCAGTAAATAGGAATGAGTTGTTTTTAGACAATGCTATGGTAGGGAAACAATATCTTCAAGGGGATACAGATAATGGGAATCTGGCCGATGTGTCCGCTACTGATACCGAGGGGGAGGTTGAGGCCTCTCCTAGTAAATGTAGAGAATGCTCGTCCAGATCGAGATCAACCGAACGACATGTATCCCGAGAACGCTACCGTAGTCAAAGTCCCCAGCTTCCCAAGACTTTAGTGTTTTCAGGGACCAGAGGGGACTGGGTTCCATTTAGGGTTAAATTTAAGTTGGAAGCTGAGAGTAGAAAGTGGGACAAAGACCAGTGTCTTAGGAAATTAACAGACTGTATTCATGGCGATGCCATGGTGTTTTACAGTTATCAATCGGAGGCAGTCAAAGCCTCGTTTGATATGCTCCTCAAAGCAATGGAATGCCATTATAATAGTAGGGAACCTCCGCGTGCAGTTAGGCAGCGTTTGCAAGCGGAAGTGCAGGGTCCCGAAGATACTTTAGAGGAGTTTGCTTTTAGATGCGCTAGGTTGGCAAGGGACGGGTATCCGAATGCACCGGAAAAGATTATTGAGTCAGTAGCGGTGGAACATTTTCTCAAGGGATGCAGGGAAATACAGGCTGTGAGATTTGCTATGGAAAAGAGCGCCACAACAATCTCGGAAGCCTTGAGTTATGTGAACTCCTCACGATATAATCTGAGAGACTTGAGTTTTCAGACGGTTACATGTAGGACTGTTAATGTTGATTCAGTGGGGGAGGCTTTTCCTGATGCTTGCAAGGCAGAAGGGGAAGGGATAAATAAGAGGTCCCCTCGCCGTCGGTCATCGCGACACTTCCGTCCACCGCGACTCTGTTACTCGTGCCGTAAACCCGGCCACATAAGCCATTTTTGTCCTACTAGACATGATTTAGATGGGTGGGCTGAATTAGCAACTGCAAATGACGGGGTTGGGACGTCCACGGGAGACGAGGCAGGTGTTACTGAACTTACTGCAGCAGTCAAAGATGTTACACTGTCTCGTTCCCAGGGGTGGGCGATGTCCATTCCAGTTAAGGTTGGGTCTGTGCCGGTGACTGCTGTGGTAGACACGGCCGCCCAAGTCACCGTCATGAGTGAACATCTATTTGCTAGGTTGGGTCTTCAGGGGTTGTCGTCTTCGCCTATTCGGTTGACTGGTGCATTCCGAGGAATGACCAGTATGGGAATGCTAGTTCGGCATGTCCCATTATCCATCTCCGATTTTCACTGTACTGGAAATATAGTGGTGGCACCCTTGGTTGACGACCTGTTGCTAGGCTTCGATTTCCTATCAGCCTATGGATGTGTTGTAGATTTTAGGGATAAAACCTTGGTTATTGGAGACACCAAGGTTTTTGCAGTTTGAATTTTTATGGAATGGTGACTTGTTCAATGTGGGCTCCATTTCGCTTTGCCTGTAACTGATAAATGGTGAAGTTAGTTGATGGGCCATTGGTGACGCATTTTGTGTATGCGTCTGAAGCGATCTAGTATAGTGTCAGCTTGGTGGAGATATATGGATGTGTACCATCACGTGTATGCAGTGATGGATATATTGTATTTGGTTTTGATTTTCTGTGTGGGGTTATCCTGTTTGGGGGTTGGATTGGTTTTGTTGTACAGGATGTTTGATTGAGGTATTGTGGAGTTGAAGAAAAAAAAATACTTAAAATTCTAGACCCAAATCGTTCGTAATGTGTTCTGTAATGTAGTGTGTGTTTTGGAACTATTGGTATGTGTTGGAGAACTCTGGTGTGTGTTCGGAAGTTGGATGTTGTTCGGAGATTGTGATTTGCATTGCGGCGTTATGCGTGTGGTGTGTTGTGGGAGAATATGATGATGCGTTGTGATGGGCTGGGTGTGTTTATGTGGTCTGTGTGGGGGAATCGGGTGCTGGGCGCCTGGGTTCGATGGTTGCTGTGTGATTAGGTGGTTTCTGTGTGTGAGGATTCTGTGCGGTAGATATGCGCGTCACTCGCGTCTCTGTGTGATTTCTGTTTGAGATTGTGTAATTGTGTGTTCTTTGTGGGGGTTTCTGTGTGTGTTGAGCTATGTGACACGTTCATGTGAGGTTAATATATGGAGTGACTTGGAGAAGATACGGTATGAGAATATGTGTAGTGCGGGTAGCCATGCCGAAGACCTGCGGTTGAGGTAGACGCGTCCCTCTTCATCCCATGCCTTCGCCATGAAGCCCTGATGAGAGTTGTCTATCCGATATCTTGTAGTACGCGTTATAATTTATTGTGAATCCGGTGGGGCAGGATAGCTACCACTCGGTGGTGAATATGTGCGTCATCATATGAATATAGTCTCAACCCTCGTCTCGTTACGAGTTTAATGATTTTTTTTGTGTGGGCTTGATACCTGTAGAGGTGTAGCAATTATGGTTATGTTCTTCCTCTACAGATATTCTCTCTGGTGAGGTAGCCGTTTGCTGGGGCGGGTGTGCCCTGGGTCATCATGTCTGAGTGCACGCAGACTGCTGGCTCCTCGTACATTCGCCCCTGTGGGTTCCCTCTCTACTAGAAAGTGTTGGCCGCTGGTGAAGACGAGCCTTGAAATTATATGGGGAGAGAGAATGGGGAGCCCAATTTATAGTCTGGCCGGCTATTAGATTAGAGGCTCGTTCCAGTAGTGGATTTTATGACGAACTGGTGCTTAATGCGGCCATGTAGCTGGTAGGCTGGCCTGCCAATTTATAGTCTAGATACTAGTCCTGGTTTGAATAATGTTCTCGTATTTATTGCGGCCATGTAGCTGGTAGGCTGGCCTGCAGAGTATATTTTCAAGAATTAAAGTGAGCAGTCCCATGCGGCCGATTGTATTTATTTGGGCCGTAAAGCTGGTAGGCTGGCCCGCCGATTATATTTTTGAGAAATAAAATGATCGGTCCCATGAGACTGACCATTTGAACGAGATTTTTAGTGGGTTTGGGTGTAATTATAGACAGTCTGGTAATAAGACTGCACTAGTGGGATGGTTTACCATTTTATTGAAGTTGGGTATTTTTAGAGCAGTGTACTTTTGTACACTGCATGTTACGGATTTTGACACATGTGATATAACATGGAGAATTCACGTCTTGGTCTCGCGTTTTAGTAATTATTGGCAGCGCTAGAACAGCGGTTGCCTGCGATGGGAAGGGTTCTATCTAGGCAAAGTAAGACCTTCGCCAAAAGAAAACGGGGAGGGGTGTTGCAGGGATAGCTTTACGATCCAAACTGCTAGCCCTGTTACCTCGAAATAAATCGTACATGCCAGGAGATTGCTCCAAACCGGTTTTGGCCAGCAGCTTGAACTGGCATGCTCCGTTGCATGCTCTGAGATCGCCAGACTGGGTTGAGATTTAGAGCGAACAAGACGCTTATATAGAATTCGGGCTGGAATGGAGGGAAGATTTTAATGGGGGATCTTTTAGGCCAAAATCGCAGTAGGTGTTGCTAGCCTAGGCACACATCACGACCACAGATCCGTAATATACGACCGAATGGCGTCGTGAAGTGACTTAAAATTTGTATCATAATGAGGCTTTGTTCTATTGTTCAAGTACTATTGAAACGCCAGCGCGACTGATGAGATATTCGGAAGACGAAAAACTGTCATTAAAGGCAATTACAAGCGTCTAGTCCGCCATTCATAATCCAACCGTCGACCATTAAAGAATATCCGCGTCCATAATCCAAAGACCTATTCCATATTCCATATAACAGTATTAGCACCAAATTCAAAAAGACAATCATAGTATACATACACATAGGCTAGTTTCCTACAAGAGCGAAGCGGTCAACAGTTTTCAATGATGCCGGCAAGACATCATGATGTTCCAAGCAATGCGCCGCCCTTGTACGTATGCTATCATTCATTATAGACGTGAGATGTACCCATACTACTGGGGCAGCAAACTTGGTTACTCTTGCGGGTCATAGTCAGTGGCTACGCTGGCCTTCAGATAACTTAAGATTTCTAATAATAGTTTACAGACATTCTATAAAACTCAAATCCATCGAATCTGTGCAAATTCATTTTGATGGATTGTATACTCGGATAATCTTTGAATTCGTCTACGTTATATATGAAGAATTCATTTTCGTCATGTCCGCAATATTGTCTTCTAATGGTTTCCTATGTCTGGAGTTACAGTTGTGTAATATTCATTCATCACTTCAGCCACCCAAAAGGGTGTGCTGATTAAGTTTTGTGTGGCAACGATAATTATGTCCCTTTATTAGCAAAGAAGGCGCTTACAGTGTTTCAGAATACTTTTGCATTCATTTGCTGATCCATTCTAGCACATCTTTCTGTTTTCATTGTTCTTCTTAATTTGGTAACTAATTACAAGCGTCTAGTCGGTCATTCATAATCCAGCCGTCGTCCATTAGAGAATATCCGCGTCCATAATCCAAAGACCTATTCCACTAAGTTTCTTTGAAGGCACTCTGTTCCCCAGTTTGATGAAGTCGATTACCGATCAGGCCGAAATTTCAGTCTAGCTTTATTCGTTATTGCTTTGTGCAGCTTCTTGTTCATGAATAGTGATTTTTCACGTTTAACCAATCTGAGGGAATTAACCGATGTGACGGAGAGTTAACCAACCTGAGGGAGATTTAACCAATCTGAAGGAGAGTTAACCAATCTGAGAGAGAGTTAAACAATCTGAGGGAGATATACCAATCTGAGGGCGAGTTAACCAATCTGAGAGAGAGTTAACCAATCTGAGGGAGAGTTAACCAATCTGAGGGAGATTTAACCAATCTGAGGGAGAGTTAACCAATCTGAGAGAGAGTTAAACAATCTGAGGGAGATATACCAATCTGAGAGAGTTAACCAATCTGAGGGAGAGTTAACCAATCTGAGAGAGAGTTAACCAATCTGAGAGAGAGTTAACCAATCTGAGAGAGAGTTACCCAATCTGAGAGATAGTTAATCAATCTGAGGGAGTTAACCAAGGTGAGGGAGAGTTAACCAACCTGAGGGAGAGTTAACCAATCTGAGAGAGAGAGTTAACCAATGTTAGGGAGAGTTAACCAACCTGAGGGAGAGTTAACCAATCTGAGAGAGAGTTAACCAATCTGAGAGAGAGTTAACCAATCTGAGAGAGAGTTAACCAATCTGGGAGAGAGTTAGCCAACCTGAGAGAGAGTTAACCAAACTGAGAGAGAGTTAACCAATCTGGGAGAGAGTTAACCAATCTGGGAGAGAGTTAACCAACCTGAGAGAGAGTTAACCAATCTGAGAGAGAGTTAACCAATCTGGGAGGGAGTTAACCAACCTGAGAGAGTTAACCAATCTGAGAGAGAGTTAACCAATCTGAGAGAGAGTTAACCAATCTGAGAGAGAGTTAACCAATGCGAGGGAGAGTTAACCAACCTGAGGGAGAGTTAACCAATCTGAGAGAGAGTTAACCAATCTGAGAGATAGTTAATCAATGAGGGAGTTAACCAAGGTGAGGGGGAGTTAACCAACCTGAGGAAGATTTAAACAATCCGAGGGAGAGTTAACCAATCTGGGAGAGAGTTAAGCAATCTGAGAGAGATTTAACCAATCTGAGAGAAAGTTAACCAATCTGAGGGAGTTAACAAATCTGAAGAGAGTTAACCAATGTTAGGGAGAGTTTACCAACCTGAGGGAGAATTAACCAATCTGAGAGAGAGTTAACCAATCTGAGAGAGAGATAACCAATGTTAGGGCGAGTTAACCAACCTGAGGGAGAGTTAACCAATCTGAGAGAGAGTTAACCAATCTGAGAGAGAGTTAACCAATGTTAGGGAGAGTTAACCAAGCTGAGGGAGAGTTAACCAATCTGAGAGAGAGTTAACCAATCTGAGAGAGAGTTAACCAATGTTAGGGAGAGTTAACCAACCTGAGGGAGAGTTAACCAATCTGAGAGAGAGTTAACCAATCTGAGAGATAGTTTAATCAATCTGAGGGAGTTAACCAAGGTGAGGGAGAGTTAACCAACCTGAGGGAGATTTAGACAATCTGGGAGAGAGTTAACCAATCTGGGAGAGAGTTAAGCAATCTGAGAGAGATTTAACCAATCTGAGAGAAAGTTAACCAATCTGAGGGAGTTAACAAATCTGAAGAGTGTTAACCAATCTGACGGAGAATTAGCCAATCTGAGGGAGAGTTAACCAATCTGAGAGAGAGTTAACCAATCTGAGAGAGAGTTAACCAATCTGAGGAAGAGTTAACCAATATGAGGCAGAGTTAAATCATTAAAAATATAACAAAATTTCTGCGCAAATGTTTTCATCGTATTACACTTTGTTCAAAGTTTGAAATTATGTAGACGATGATAAGTACATGTATATCTTGACTTCATTCAGGTTAACGACAGAGTTATCTTTCACATATACTTGCATATCGTTCCAACATATACTGGTACAGAGAGAGCTAAATCCTGGTACAGAGGGAGTTAACTTCAACCCCTTTTTACCCCTCGGCCATTTTGGCCTCGGGGTATTGTCATTGCCATGTACGTCCGTCCGTCCGTCCGTCCGTTAACGCATTTTAGGCAAAACCGCTTGAGATACAACCACCAAATTTTCAACACTTATTTATCTAGTGCTAAGTCAGACGCCTATTGAAAGTGGCTTCCCTCGGCCCATATTTTACAGAGTTCTGTCCCTTTACAGATTTATTAATTTCTATTTCTGTCCTATATGCCTGAATGTAACCAACTATATCTGCAGAACTGTGTTCGGTATAGTTACTATATTTTGGAAACTTATTTATATTGTTGTATTCTACAAGCCAACAAAGGATTACTCGCCTCGGCTTATGAAGTTATGCCCCTTTCGGATGTAATAATCTCCGATTTTGTTATCTGTAGTTGAATATACAAGTTATATCTGCAGATCCGTGTTCGGTACAGCTTATTTGTCTCGGGTCTTATTTTACAGTAGTGCTAAGTCAGACGCCTATCGAAAGTGGCTCCCCTCGGCCCATACTTTATAGAGTTATGCCCCTTTACTGATTTATTAATTTCTATTTCTGTCCTATATGCCTGAATGTAACCAACTATATCTGGAGAACTGTGTTCGGTATAGCTACTATATTTTGGAAACTTATTTATATTGTTGTATTCTACAAGCCAACAAAGGATAACTCGCCTCGGCTTATGGAGTTATGTCCCTTTCGGATGTAATAATTTCCAATTTTGTTATCTGTAGCTGAATGTACAAGTTCAATCTGCAGATCCATGTTCGGTACAGCTTATTCGTCTCGGTTCTTATTTTACAGAGTGCTAAGTCAGACGCCTATCGAAAGTGGCTCCCCTCGACCCATATTTTACAGAGTTATGCTGCTTTACAGATATATAATTTTCTATTTCTGTCCTATATGCCTGAATGTACTACCCGTATATCTTGATCATCCCACATAGAACTATCTCTTCCCCAATTCACGCTACACATGGGTCACAATCACTTGGGGAAAGCAGAGGTGTTTTGATTAGATCAATCTCATGTTAAAGCATTCACACGGCAGGAGAAGGTATACCTCCTACTCCCCGTTATACCTACAGTATAGGAGGCTACACACGCTGACCCACAAAGGAATAGGATAACAAAACAGAAACTGGATACACAAACGAGTATTTATAACGGTGACCAACAAAATTCTCCCGTTGGTCTCAACCTAATATATATGAGTCATACAATATATTGCCATAAGAATGGCCCATAAGGCACATTTGAATATCATATGGATCATAGAGATATTTGAATAAATACCGGGGCAAGTGGCCGTTTGAGTACCATGTGTTTTACATCTATTTGATGTTCAAGTGAACAGGCACAATCAAAGCCTGACTGAGATACATAGTATGCTAAGGATTTCTGCTAATTTGGATACAGGAATAATGGTTAGTGATTACTAATGTATGTACAGAACATCATCATGTCTTACTGATATCGTTGAAAGCTACTGACCGCTTCTCTCTTGAAGGGAAATATTGTCTCTTGTTATTTATTTCATACACATTTGGAATCGGTACTAACTGTCATACGAAATGGGTATTTCGGTTATTGACGCCAAAAGTATTCATCTTTCTCTCACTGTTCCACGAATTCACACATATACATGAGCTGCATTGGAATATGAAACGGATTGGATGAAATTTATCAAACGACTTTGAATGAGCTTATGGTCGTTCTGAGGGTTTCTGGAAAGATGTTTCAAATAGCAGGCCCAGAGAAGGTTAATCTTCTGAAATATTCAACGTGATGTTTAGGAATGTACAATGTTTGTATGTTGTTGATCTGAGATTTCTCTTTCTTACACCAAAACTGTACTGAAAGAATAATTGTTCATAGCTGATTAACCAATTTAGCTTATGAAAAAGAGATTTTGATGGAGTTGTTTAATCAACATGCAAGATAATTCTTGCTGTTCGTTTCTGAAGTCTGTGAATTCTGTCTAATGTGTAGTCAGAATCATTTTCCCGCACAGGTAGACAGTGCCCAATGTATGGCTGTATATATGAGTTATAAAATAGTAACTCTGTCATTGACTAAAATGATCTATTTCGGTATCGTAAATCAATTGAAACGTTTCTACGTGGGGGATGGATGTTTCAGATCCACAAGAGAGTGCGGAGGGTCCCCAAGACAAACTATCAGGCTACCGGGAACGCACTCGTGCACTGATCTTGGCCAACGAGGGAGTTCGATTCAACCTGTCACCTTATCTGCATCGAGGAGGTTGGAAAGGAAGACCTTGAAGTTTCTGCTGGTCTGCCTCGTTTCCGCGAGAGTCTAGCTCATATAGACCTACCGCTCTTCTGTGGATAAAGGTAGAAACAGAACGTTCTCCTGCGGATAAAGGTAGAAACAAGTCGACGATGCCAGCGCCCTCTTTATTGTCGAATAATCACACTTTCCCCCGATCAGTTTATCTGGACTTCGCTGGATAAATATGGCTATGGAGGAACAAACCATAATTCATAACGGACGTAACTGGTAAATCTCAGCTTCCAACTCTCTCTAGTTAATTCATACGACGACCGCAAAGTTCACTGTTCTTCATCTGCATATTCCTAATGTTGACTTCCGGATTCCTGACTGACGTCATCTACAGCGAAGCAAGCGAGTTCTCCAGCGTTCCTTTTTCCGTCCCAACTGATCGTTTGAGAGAACTTCACCGGGATTTCGAGGCATTGTCTGTCTCCTGGATTATTGTAGTTAATTCTAGGAAAATTACAGCGTTGAATTCCATCAGGTAAGTGAACCGCACACACAAACACAATGTAACTTTCGATTTCACATATAGTCACATGTCATTCAGAAGCTGTGATTTATTAAAGGGGATCCCAAGGGGTCGTTTGCATTCTGCATTTCGTTACACTACCCCCGCCTTCGAAGAACATGACGCCCTCGTCATGGCTCTCGTCACGCTACCAGCAGCACGGGAGTGCAGAACAGAACATATGTACACCGTATACACAGCAAAATTACAGGACGACGGTCCTCTTGTCTTCCTGGCCAAGTCGTCACCTGCAATGGACATCAGGTCCACAGCAGGCCACAGCTGTCTCTTGTTGGAGTCCTGCATCATGCATCTGAGGCAGTGAAGCCTCAGGATCGCCCACCCTGTGTTTGTCACCCGCAGGAGTACTTGGAGGTCGCGCCTGCCCCACAGGTCATCCCTAGACGATCACACCGTACGGTCGTGTATCTCCTGTCCACTGACAGGCTAAAACGTAGTCATTAAAGCGCCTCGGTCGCTGAACACGACGTCCACGAGTCGTTCGTGGAGGACTCCACGTCTCCGGCAAGGCCACCTGCTCTTCCGAAAGTGGCGACTCGTCTTCAACAGGACGATCAGGCGGTAACCCAACCTCGTAGTCTGCCAATCGCATAGGGCGCCGAGTCCTCCGTCCACTTCTCGTCTGCCGAGGTGCTAGAGATCTCACTACGGCTGGATGCTCCACCGGATATGGAAAGACCGTCGCGGGCTCCGAGTCATTCACAGACTCGACATCACCATCATTCTCTGTAGACTCCGTGGTCTCACTATCCGACGTCTCTCTGTGGTAGAAGGGCTTAAGAACATCATGATGGACTACACGGAGACCACCAGCCTCATCGGCGATGCGATATATCACATCCGTCAGGGCTTCTTTCACAGTATAAGGTCTTCCCCACCGGTCTCGTAGTTTCCGGATCTCCCCACGCTTAGTGGCGGAAATATACAGGTAAACCTGATCACCAGGCTTGTATTTGTGAGGAAAAGCTCTCGTATCGTAGATACGTTTCTGCCGCCTCAAGCTCTTCTTCGTTGTCTCTCGGGAAAACTCGTGTATCTCAGCCATCTCATCCCGGAGATCTTCGACCCACTGTGTCGGCTCTACCTGCTGTTTCGGAGGTGTACCCAAGGTCAAGTGCCACGGCAAGGCGATTTCCCTCCCAAACACCATCATGTTTGGGGAATATCCCGTTGTCTCATGAACGGTCGCACGGTACGACATCAGCACCAATGGAATGTGAAGATCCCAGTCGTCCGGGTAGCGGTCAATGCTGGCATGCCACATCTGGGCTAAGGTCCGGTTAAACCGTTCAATCATGCCGTTCGACTGGGGGTGATAAGTCCTCGTCTTCCTCATCCCGAGTATGCGGCACATCCCCCGGAATACTCTGCTTTCAAACTGACGTCCCTGGTCTGAGGTAGCAGTCTACAGAAGGGCCATGGCATCTGAAATTAAACAGTTGGCAGGTTCATTTTATGCTAAACAGCAACCGTGTTATGAGAGAACCCCCATAGAACTATATGTTTTCTGAAAGAGTAGGCTCTTGACATAAAGCCGAGACAGATGTAAGCCTTGTTGACGAAAATCAGGGTCCCCATAACCCATACTGAACTTGCTTCAAACTTCAGGAAAATCCTCTAAAATTGGTCCAAAATGGGTAATATTCCCCCTCCACCAAAGAAAAAAATTGACAATCGATTGTCCTGAAACTCACCGACACTGTGCCCAGTCCAAGGACCAACAAAAATTGGCAAAGAAAATAGGGTGTCGACCAGGCGGTTTTCAAGCTCACTTTTACACCGTAAAGTATGCCATGTGCTCGTAAGCTGAAAATGGCCCCAATTCACAGCCACACTTTCACACTTCCATCTGCATAGTGAGGCATGGGCCAATCCTACTGGCAAAATACCATGTACTGATTTGAAGCAAATCAACCAGTCAACTGAATGATATCACAAATATCAATAAACAAAGAGCCAACAAAAATTCTCATGGGGTCAAACCTGGTGGAATTTTAATTTCAAAGAATTTGAGGGGGACCAAAAATCCGCAACTGTGGACTGAGCCCTTTAAGTGAAGGGTACTTTTTGTGGATTTTTTTTTATCTACTCCTTTCAATCTATGGGTCTGTACAAGTATAATGATATATGACACTCAATGGTTGAAAGTCATATTAAGATAAAACAGAGCCATACCTTTCCCCCTACCCCATTCATATTTTGACAGTTTTTGCGACGCCATTTTGTCAGGCTAGACCGCTATGTCAAATTTGAATATATTTGACTGAAAATTTTGCATTCAGTACTAATATTGTTTACAATTATGTTGAACACAATTCAAAACAATGATATTCACACCCAACACAGGACTGGAATTATGAAACCAGCACAGGGGCTTGGGCTAGAAGGGGGGGGAGGGGTGGATAACTCTTAGCATGGCAGGGGAATATCTGTTACATTGTGTATAGTATAGTATTGCCAACTCCAATGCTGGTTTTATGTGGGGGGGGGGGGGGTAGGGCTGTTTTAATGGTCACAGAGGAATTATTCTGTGACACTAAAACTTTTGAAAAATTCCTGGGACAATTGAACCCCCCTCCCTCCCCCCGATAAAACACCACCATGGATGTTGGCAATTCTACACACCTTTTAACAGATATTTCCTGGCCATGCTAAGAGTTACCCCTCCCCCTTTCTAGCCCAAGCCCCTGTGCTGCTTTAATAATTTCAGTCCTGTGTTGGGTGTGAATAGCATTGCTTTGAATTGTGTTCAACTTGATAGAAAACAATATTAGTTCTGGATGGAAATTTTTTAGTCAGATATGCAAATTTAATGTTATCTGAGAAAATGCCTGTTCTGTCATATAGGTAGCAGTCTACAGAAGGGCCATGGCATCTGAAATTAAACAGTAGGCAGGTTCATTTTATGCTAAACAGCAACCGTGTTATGAGAGAACCCCCATAGAACTATATGTTTTCTGAAAGAGTAGGCTCTTGAAATAAAGCCGAGACAGATGTAAGCCTTGTTGACGAAAATCAGGGTCCCCATAACCCATACTGAACTTGCATCAAACTTCAGGAAAATCCTCTAAAATTGGTCCAAAATGGGTAATATTCCCCCTCCACCAAAGAAAAAAATTGACAATCGATTGTCCTGAAACTCACCGACACTGTGTCCAGTCCAAGGACCAACAAAAATTGGCAAAGAAAATAGGGTGTCGACCAGGCGGTTTTCAAGCTCACTTTTACACCGTAAAGTATGCCATGTGCTCGTAAGCTGAAAATGGCCCCAATTCACAGCCACACTTTCACACTTCCATCTGCATAGTGAGGCATGGGCCAATCCTACTGGCAAAATACCATGTACTGATTTGAAGCAAATCAACCAGTCAACTGAATGATATCACAAATATCAATAAACAAAAAGCCAACAAAAATTCTCATGGGGTCAAACCTGGTGGAATTTTAATTTCAAAGAATTTGAGGGGGACCAAAAATCCGCAACTGTGGACTGAGCCCTTTAAGTGAAGGGTACTTTTTGTGGATTTTTTTTTATCTACTCCTTTCAATCTATGGGTCTGTACAAGTATAATGATATATGACACTCAATGGTTGAAAGTCATATTAAGATAAAACAGAGCCATACCTTTCCCCCTACCCCATTCATATTTTGACAGTTTTTGCGACGCCATTTTGTCAGGCTAGACCGCTATGTCAAATTTGAATATATTTGACTGAAAATTTTGCATTCAGTACTAATATTGTTTACAATTATGTTGAACACAATTCAAAACAATGATATTCACACCCAACACAGGACTGGAATTATGAAACCAGCACAGGGGCTTGGGCTAGAAGGGGGGGGGAGGGGTGGATAACTCTTAGCATGACAGGGGAATATCTGTTACATTGTGTATAGTATAGTATTGCCAACTCCAATGCTGGTTTTATGGGGGGCGGGGGGGTAGGGCTGTTTTAATGGTCCCAGAGGAATTATTCTGTGACACTAAAACTTTTGAAAAATTCCTGGGACAATTGAACCCCCCTCCCTCCCCCCGATAAAACACCAACATGGATGTTGGCAATTCTACACACCTTTTAACAGATATTTCCTGGCCATGCTAAGAGTTACCCCTCCCCCCTTTCTAGCCCAAGCCCCTGTGCTGCTTTAATAATTTCAGTCCTGTGTTGGGTGTGAATAGCATTGCTTTGAATTGTGTTCAACTTGATAGAAAACAATATTAGTTCTGGATGGAAATTTTTTAGTCAGATATGCAAATTTAATGTTATCTGAGAAAATGCCTGTTCTGTCATATAGGTAGCAGTCTACAGAAGGGCCATGGCATCTGAAATTAAACAGTAGGCAGGTTCATTTTATGCTAAACAGCAACCGTGTTATGAGAGAACCCCCATAGAACTATATGTTTTCTGAAAGAGTAGGCTCTTGAAATAAAGCCGAGACAGATGTAAGCCTTGTTGACGAAAATCAGGGTCCCCATAACCCATACTGAACTTGCTTCAAACTTCAGGAAAATCCTCTAAAATTGGTCCAAAATGGGTAATATTCCCCCTCCACCAAAGAAAAAACTTGACAATCGATTGTCCTGAAACTCACCGACAGTGTGTCCAGTCCAAGGACCAACAAAAATTGGCAAAGAAAATAGGGTCTCGCCAGGCGGTTTTCAAGCTCAATTTTACACCGTAAAGTATGCCATGTGCTCGTAAGCTGAAAATGGCCCCAATTCACAGCCACACTTTCACACTTCCATCTGCATAGTGAGGCATGGGCCAATCCTACTGGCAAAATACCATGTACTGATTTGAAGCAAATCAACCAGTCAACTGAATGATATCACAAATATCAATAAACAAAAAGCCAACAAAAATTCTCATGGGGTCAAACCTGGTGGAATTTTAATTTCAAAGAATTTGAGGGGGACCAAAAATCCGCAACTGTGGACTGAGCCCTTTAAGTGAAGGGTACTTTTTGTGGATTTTTTTTTATCTACTCCTTTCAATCTATGGGTCTGTACAAGTATAATGATATATGACCCTCAATGGTTGAAAGTCATATTAAGATAAAACAGAGCGATACCTTTCCCCCTACCCCATTCATATTTTGACAGTTTTTGCGACGCCATTTTGTCAGGCTAGACCGCTATGTCAAATTTGAATATATCTGACTGAAAATTTTGCATTCAGTACTAATATTGTTTACAATTATGTTGAACACAATTCAAAACAATGATATTCACACCCAACACAGGACTGGAATTATGAAACCAGCACAGGGGCTTGGGCTAGAAGGGGGGGGGAGGGGTGGATAACTCTTAGCATGGCAGGGGAATATCTGTTACATTGTGTATAGTATAGTATTGCCAACTCCAATGCTGATTTTATGGGGGGCGGGGGGGTAGGGCTGTTTTAATGGTCACAGAGGAATTATTCTGTGACACTAAAACTTTTGAAAAATTCCTGGGACAATTGAACCCCCCTCCCTCCCCCCGATAAAACACCACCATGGATGTTGGCAATTCTACACACCTTTTAACAGATATTTCCTGGCCATGCTAAGAGTTACCCCTCCCCCTTTCTAGCCCAAGCCCCTGTGCTGCTTTAATAATTTCAGTCCTGTGTTGGGTGTGAATAGCATTGCTTTGAATTGTGTTCAACTTGATAGAAAACAATATTAGTTCTGGATGGAAATTTTTTAGTCAGATATGCAAATTTAATGTTATCTGAGAAAATGCCTGTTCTGTCATATAGGTAGCAGTCTACAGAAGGGCCATGGCATCTGAAATTAAACAGTAGGCAGGTTCATTTTATGCTAAACAGCAACCGTGTTATGAGAGAACCCCCATAGAACTATATGTTTTCTGAAAGAGTAGGCTCTTGAAATAAAGCCGAGACAGATGTAAGCCTTGACCGAAAATCAGGGTCCCCATAACCCATACGAACTTGTCCCAGCTTCAGGGGAAAGGCTCCTCTAAAATTGATTCCCAAAATGGGTAACTCTTCCCCCTCCACCAAAGAAAAAAATTGACAAATGCTGATTGACTCCATGCAAACTCACCCGACACTGTGTCCCAGTCCAAGGACCAACAAAAATTGGCAAAAGAAAAGCGGGGTGTCGACCCCAGGGCGGTTTTCAAGCTCGATTTTACACCGTAAAGTATGCCATGTGCTCGTAAGCTGAAAATGGCCCCAATTCACAGCCACACTTTCACACTTCCATCTGCATAGTGAGGCATAGGCCAATCCTACTGGCAAAATACCATGTACTGATTTGAAGCAAATCAACTAGTCAACTGAATGATATCACAAATATCAATAAACAAAAAGCCAACAAAAATTCTCATGAGGTCAAACCTGGTGGAATTTTAATTTCAAAGAATTTGAGGGGGACCAAAAATCCGCAACTATGGACTGAGGCCTTTAAGTGAAGGGTACTTTTTGTGGATTTTTTTTTATCTACTCTTTTCCATCTATGGGTCTGTACAAGTATAATGATATATGACACTCAATGGTTGTCATGACTAAGGTAAAAACAGGAGCCATACCACACCTTTTCCCCTACCCCATTCATATTTGACTTCAGTTTTTGCGACGCCATTTTGTCAGGCTAGACCGCTATGTCAAATTTGAATATATCTGACTGAAAATTTTGCATTCAGTACTAATATTGTTTAAAATTATGTTGAACACAATTCAAAACAATGATATTCACACCCAACACAGGACTGGAATTATGAAACCAGCACAGGGGCTTGGGCTAGAAGGGGGGGGAGGGGTGGATAACTCTTAGCATGGCAGGGGAATATCTGTTACATTGTGTATAGTATAGTATTGCCAACTCCAATGCTGATTTTGTGGGGGGCGGAGGGGTAGGGCTGTTTTAATGGTCACAGAGGAATTATTCTGTGACACTAAAACTTTTGAAAAATTCCTGGGACAATTGAACCCCCCTCCCTCCCCCCGATAAAACACCACCATGGATGTTGGCAATTCTACACACCTTTTAACAGATATTTCCTGGCCATGCTAAGAGTTACCCCTCCCCCTTTCTAGCCCAAGCCCCTGTGCTGCTTTAATAATTTCAGTCCTGTGTTGGGTGTGAATAGCATTGCTTTGAATTGTGTTCAACTTGATAGAAAACAATATTAGTTCTGGATGGAAATTTTTTAGTCAGATATGCAAATTTAATGTTATCTGAGAAAATGCCTGTTCTGTCATATAGGTAGCAGTCTACAGAAGGGCCATGGCATCTGAAATTAAACAGTAGGCAGGTTCATTTTATGCTAAACAGCAACCGTGTTATGAGAGAACCCCCATAGAACTATATGTTTTCTGAAAGAGTAGGCTCTTGAAATAAAGCCGAGACAGATGTAAGCCTTGTTGACGAAAATCAGGGTCCCCATAACCCATACTGAACTTGCATCAAACTTCAGGAAAATCCTCTAAAATTGGTCCAAAATGGGTAATATTCCCCCTCCACCAAAGAAAAAACTTGTTATTCAATTGTCCTGAAACTCACCGACAGTGTGCCCAGTCCAAGGACCAACAAAAATTGGCAAAGAAAATAGGGTGTCGACCACGCGGTTTTCAAGCTCATTTTACACCGTAAAGTATGCCATGTGCTCGTAAGCTGAAAATGGCCCCAATTCACAGCCACACTTTCACACTTCCATCTGCATAGTGAGGCATGGGCCAATCCTACTGGCAAAATACCATGTACTGATTTGAAGCAAATCAACCAAGTCAACTGAATGATATCACAAATATCAATAAACAAAAAGCCAACAAAAATTCTCATGGGGTCAAACCTGGTGGAATTTTAATTTCAAAGAATTTGAGGGGGACCAAAAATCCGCAACTGTGGACTGAGCCCTGAGTGGATGGCCATGGGTACGCCAAATCGTGTCACGATGTGGTCTACCACAGTGTGAGCAACTGTCGTGGCTTCCTGATTGGGTAAGGCCACAGCTTCCACCCAACGGGTGAAATAGTCTCCAATGACGAATACGTATCGGTTTCCCCGACCGGTTTCTGCCAATGGCCCGAGAATATCAACAGCCGCTCTACCCCTGGACTTCCAGTCATCTGACCACGATGAGGACCTCTGGGCTTCCGTCCCGCCAACTTCCTGCGGTTACACACGTCGCAACTTCGGCACCACTGCCGAACATCGGTCTGTAGACCAGGGCACATGTAAGCCTGTCTCACTTTTGCCAAGGTTTTCTTTACTCCCAGGTGACCACCGGTTACACTGTCATGGCACTCTTTCAAAACTTTCCGCTTGAGGGAGCGAGGGACCACCAGAAGCCGTCGTTTCACTTCTCCCCGAGCATTCGCCCATCTCCGCACAAGCAAGGATCCACTCATCTCCAGTAGATCGAAGGCACCCCACAGGGTTTTAGTTACCGGCCCATATTGACTGATGTCCTCTCTGGCTGGTCGACTGTTTTTCTTTAACCACTCTATAACAGGCTGCAAGTCCGGGTCCGCGGCCTGAGCTTGACTGAAGTCTGCAGTTGGCGGTACTATCTCCGTAACACGGGCAGCTTCCGGGACCTCGGAACCTGATCGTCCACACTGCTTACACGGGATTCGACTCATGGCGTCAGCATTTCCGTGCTTCCGTCCGGGTCGATGCTGAATTTCAAAGTCGTAGACTCCAAGGGCCTGTATCCAGCGAGCCAACTGTCCCTCCGATTCTTTAAACCGCATTAACCACCTCAGGGACCCATGGTCAGTGCGCAACAGAAATTTTCGGCCGAACAGATAATGCCGAAAGTACTTTACAAAGTACACAACGGCCAGAAGTTCCCGTCTAGTCACACAGTAGGCACGTTCTGTTTTGGACAACACCCTGCTGGCATAGGCTACGACCTTTTCTTCTCCGTTGATCTCCTGGGACAATACGGCCCCAATGCCGAAATTGCAGGCATCTGTGTCCAGGATAAAGGGCTGTCTGAAATCCGGCATCATCAACATAGGTGCGGTCGCCAGCTTCTGTCTTAGGTGGTCAAATGTCGTCTGGGCTGTATCATCCCACAGAAATACCGCCATTTTCTCCATCAGTCGATGTACAGGAGCTGCTATAATTGCAAAGTCTCGTATAAAACGCCGGTAGTACCCACACAGACCGAGAAAACTTCTGACCTCAGTCTGGGAGACAGGAGATGGCCAATCTCGTACAGCCCGAATCTTCTCAGGATCGGTACCAATCCCGTCTTGTGTCACTACATGACCCAGGTAGAGGACTTGTCGTTTCCCGATGACACATTTCGAGGGCTTCAATTTAAGGCCGTGTTGTTGCAGTCTCTGAAAAAATTCCTCCAGTCGTTGGATCATCTCCTCGAAGGTACATCCGAAAACTATTATGTCGTCGAGATACAACAAGCACGTCTCGTAATGGAGGCCTGCCAAGACTGCCTCCATTAATCGCTCGAAGATTCCTGGAGCATTACAAAGCCGAATGGCATAGCCCGGAATTGGTACAGGCCCCGTCGAGTGGCAAAGGCGGTTTTACATCTGTCTTCCGGGGCCCGGTAATCGACACAGAATCGCATTTTCCCATCCTTTTTCCGTACTAGGACGACCGGTGCAGACCAAGGCCCATTGGATGGCTCGATGACTCCCCGCTTCAGCATGTCTTCAACCTGGTCGTCTATTATTTCACGAGCATGAAGGGGTGGACGTCGTGAAGGAATCCGGATCGGGGGGCGCATTCCCTGTCTTGATGTGATGTTGCACCATCGTTGTTCGCTCCAAATCACTGTCATCCTTGGCGAACAGATGGATGAAACGAGTGACAAGGTCTTCTACAGCCAAAGCTCGCTCGACTTCTAATCCCACACTGGACTATTGAACTAAGGTGGCCCTCCGCAGTTTCGTAGTAATGGCCCCTCTCTAATTTCATAATACGATAGACTGCCCTTGTTCTGCTACATCATAATTCTTCTTGTCTTCTTAATAGCTTATATCTATAATGCCATCCTATTCAGCATTATCAGCGCTGCAAACGAGTACGTACAAATCGAGAGCTGGCTTCGTCTACACGCTGATCGGGATCATGGAGTAAAGTTTGTCCTGCCTCAGTTATGCCCCTTGGGTGTGCCTAAAAATCAGGACTCATTTACGGGAAGAAAATCTGACAAAAAACGGTTAGGTTAACATCCCCTTTTTTTTGCCTTTTTAAGTTGATACCGGACCAGGGAACGTGAGTAAGAAGTTTAATTGAAATCGCTCTTACAGATTTTTCTGGAAATTGGGCCGAATTTGACCATTTTTCGACATTTTTAAGGGGTTTTCTAGGAAAAATGAAGCAAGCATGGAGGAGAATGTTCGAGTTAAATTTTTCTATAACATAGCAGTGTTATATCTTAAAATAATAGTTTCATCATGCTCTTTCAGAAAATATATACATATAAGTGATTTGGGTTGAAGGTTTTGCGACAACTGGTGGCCGAAAAACGGACCCTTAGTCTATTCCATGCCGAATAAAAGAATCTCCGGAGTGCACCCTTAAGGCATAATAGTGGAGTCTATGCATTATCTTAATGTAGACTCCGTTACGGAGCGGAGATGTATCATTACGCCAGATTGTTTAATTTTGACTGCCTAGTTATACCTGAAGCTCTATTTTCGGAAGCAGGTGGAAAGAAGACCAGGAGTTCGATTAAAATAATCCACAGTGTGTCCATTAGTATACAATTGAGGTTACTGCATACTGTATTCCATACAGGAGTTATCTCCCCCTGGACTGAGATTTCGGTGGATATTATGGCAGAACGAGGTCCTATCAGAATGATATAAATTTGCCAGTGTAAATTTTCTTTACAAGAGAACCCATTTACAGTCCATAAAGGATGGAATGGATGTATATTATTATGGTTTTACAAGTTATTTCTCAAGTTTCTGAAGTATTTCCCATGTTTCTAAGAGAAAATTGAGTGCAAAATTACCAATAATTTGACTTGGTTACATCGCTTATTTGCATTTTCCCGCGTTTCTGCTATCATTGGAAAGCGGAAAAGTAACCACGGCCTTCATATTGCCGAATGGATGACCATTATTAAGAAGAAATAGGTTAATTTTGAGTTTTGTTCTCGAAAATCCTGCTAGAATTGGCAAAATTGATCAAAACAAAGATGGGGTAGGGGGAAAGTTATCGGTCGGATTTCCCAAAATAATATGTATAACTGGCAAGTGTTGTATACCGCCATACTCGCAAACACTCTGAGATTACGATACATGTGAATAATTAATTTCGTAAAAAACATCCTGCCCCTTAAGGTGGCCCTCCGCATCGTAGTAATGGCCCCTCTCTAATTTCATAATACGATAGACTGCCCTTGTTCTGCTACATCATAATTCTTCTTATCTTCTTAATAGCTTATATCTATAATGCCATCCTATTCAGCATTATCAACGCTGCAAACGAGTACGTACAAATCGAGTGCTGGCTTCGTCTACACGCTGATCGGGATCATGGAGTAAAGTTTGTCCTGCCTCAGTTATGCCCCTTGGGTGTGCCTAACAATCAGGACTCATTTACGGGAAGAAAATCTGACAAAAAACGGTTAGGTTAACATCCCCTTTTTTTTGCCTTTTTAAGTTGAGACCGGACCAGGGAACGTGAGTAAGAAGTTTAATTGAAATCGCTCTTACAGATTTTTCCTGGAAATTGAGCCGAATTTGACCATTTTTCGACATTTTTAAGGGGTTTTCTAGGAAAAATGAAACAAGCATGGAGGAGAATGTTCGAGTTAAATTTTTCTATAACATAGCAGTGTTATATCTTAAAATAATAGTTTCATCATTCTCTTTCAGAAAATATATATATATAAGTGATTTGGGTTGAAGGTTTTGCGACAACTGGTGGCCTAAAAACGGACCCATAGTCTATTCCATGCCGAATAAAAGAATCTCCGGAGTGCACCCTAAGGCCCGTAGATGCTGTGGACATCTTGGGGTTGGCACAGTTGCTTCACCAGAGGCTGGACTATTCTTCTTCAGCGGCTCTGCAGTACGTGGAGCTGAATTATCCACTACCTCCACTTCAGTCAGACTACCACACAGGGTGCCTGCTTGTACTACGGCGGGGTCAGTGGACAGGTTAAGGAACCGCAGGGTAACTTCATGGTCACGGTCAACTTCGGCCAGGGCTCTGGCCACCATGGTTCCAGTCTTCTGTGTGAACTCAGTAATATTTTCCACCATTCCGACCTCTCCCGGTAGAGCACCTCGGACTGTCCCCGTCACCACTGCCTCAGCTCCAGCTGGGATAGTAAAAGTCTCCGTTACGGACACCCGATGGCATTCGTGGCTCCCCACGACCTCACACTGGACATATCGGCCGCCATACTTCACCCGGTGCTTCTCCGTATCAATCGCAGTACAGTGGGTACTCAGGAAATCATAACCAAGGAGGGCATCCACTGTCAATGATCCAACAATCATCGTTTGAGTCCGGGTAGTCCCATCTATAGTTATCTTAAAGTCTGCTTCACCCTGTAGTGGCATACTCGTACCATCGGCCATACGAATGGACGCAAAGGAGGGACTTCTCAATGCCGGCCTAAGTCGGGGACTCAGCTGGTTGTACACCCGCACGTTCAGAAGAGAAACCGATGCACCTGTGTCGACGCAGCACCACAATCCTACGGATCCCATCTTGGCCGGGAGATACAATCCGGCCTCACCAGAGTTATTCACCGTAGGAGGTTTCGGCGGAGGTTTAGGTTGTCTTGGCGGTTGATGTTCATCCGGCCTGCGCAACTCTGGACAATTCACACGGTAATGCCCGTCTTTTCCGCATGACCAGCATCCTGACGTTCGATCATGGCCGCCGTAGGGTTGTTGACGGTCACGTCTATGTCCCCATCTCGACTGGTATCGTCGTGGCCAGTGCTGTCGCTGTGGTTCACTGTTCCGCTCAATCGTCTCCTTTAACATCTTGTTCTCTTCTCTCAACCGTTGATTCACCTTTTCATCCTCTTCGGTGGATGCGGCTGCTTCATCTTCTTCCCCCGGGGCAGTTGACTTGACTGTCGGCCAGGGTTTCTGACACTGGGAGATCTTGTATGCTTCCAGCTCTACGGCCGCATGTACCGCCGCATCCAAAGTCTTAGGCCTTGTCTGCCAGACTGGATATCTCAGCTCATCACCGATGGCATCCAGGAACTGATCCTTGGCGAGAGTATCTTGAATGTCGTCTCCGGCATCAGGATAAGCCAGCTGTGTCAGGCGGATCAATGCCTGAGCCAGGCACGGAAGATCTTCATCCCTCTCGCGGTGTCTAGACCTCAGCTGCGACTTGTACAGGTCCATCTGATTCGGAGGGGAAAAGCGTTTCTCCAAGGCTTCCTTTAAGCGGTCGTAGTCGGTATTGCCCGGTGCAGACTTAAGGCTGGTTAATACTTGTTGAGCTGACCCCCGTAAGGCGACGGCTAGGTATTGACCCTGTTGTTGGTATGTCCACCCATTTATCACGGCGCAGTGCCCGAAGTGAGCCAAATAGTCTCGCCACGGCGTGGTACCATCGTAAGTAGCTGCCTTCACCATCGTCGTCTTCGGCCGTCTAGGTTCCCCCATGGGCGTTGACGTCTGTAACGGCTGATCCCATGTAACTGAAGGTGGTTCATCCCGGCGTCTTCTTGGCGGTGACTCATCTCGCCTCAACGTCGTCCCCGATGCGGCTTCGTCTCGACCCCGTAGTGGCGTCTCTGTGGCTCGGCGTCCTCTATCCAGTCCGGCCGGACCAGAATAGCTGTCATCTTCACTATTAAGCTGAGTCATCTCGTCACTGGAACTTTGATTTCTCAGTATTGTGGACATCTGTCCCATCATGGAGGTCATCGATGTACACAATACGTGGATGGCGCTACGGTGGTCTTCTACCTCTCGTCTCAGGTCAACGTCAGGCTGCACATCTACTGGCTCACGCACCCTCAGTCGATCTTCGGTAGCCGTCTCCGCTGAAGGTCGTGGCATCAGGTCGACTGGTGGTTCCAACAGCACCGATTCTAGTTCCTGCGTGGACAAATCAAGAAGATTTTCATAACCCAGAGTAGCTGTAGTAGATCGCCCGGAACCTACACCTCTTCCCGTCTCACGTCGTTCCCGAGGACTCGGCGTTGTGGAGATATGCTGTCGGACTCCTCTTTCGTCAGGTGGTTGACCCATGGCTCCCGGTCGTCGTAACTCGAAATCTCCAGTCATATTCATGGTTGTCTGGTCCGGATCCATTCTATCCGCCAGGCTTGGTCTCCTTTCCTTCGTCTCCCAGATGTTGGCCATCCCACCGCTGCCACCAGTTGAAACGTTTTACGTGGGGAATGGATGTTTCAGATCCACAAGAGAGTGCGCAGGGTCCCCAAGACAAACTATCAGGCTACCGGGAACGCACTCGTGCACTGATCTTGGCCAACGAGGGAGTTCGATTCAACCTGTCAACTTGTCTGGATCGAGGAGGTTGGAAAGGAAGACCTTGAAGTTTCGGCTGGTCTGCCTCGTTTCCGCGAGAGTCTAGCTCATATAGGCCTACCGCTCTTCTGTGGATAAAGGTAGAAACAGAACGTTCTCATGCAGATAAAGGTAGAAACAAGTCGACGATGCCAGCGCCCTCTTTATTGTCGAATAATCACACTTTCCCCCGATCAGTTTATCTGGACTTCGCTGGATAAATATGGCTATGGAGGAACAAACCATAATTCATAACGGACGTAACAGGTCAATCTCAGCTTCCAACTATCTCTAGTTAATTCATACGACGACCGCAAAGTTCACTCTTCCTCATCTGCATATTCCTAATGTTGACTTCCGGATTCCTGACTGACGTCATCTACAGCGAAGCAAGCGAGCTCTCCAGCGTTCCTTTTTCCGTCCCAACTGATCGTTTGAGAGAACTTCACCGGGATTTCGAGGCATTGTCTGTCTCCCGGATTTGAAAAATTACAGCGTTGAATTCCATCAGGTAAGTGAACCGCACACACAAACACAATGTAACTTTCGATTTCACATATAGTCACATGTCATTCAGAAGCTGTGATTTATTAAAGGGGATCCCAAGGGGTGGTTTGCATTCTGCACTTTCGTTACACAATCATTGAGCACATTATTTTGGCTACAAAGTCAGTATGTGATTTCCGTGTTAGTGACCTGACAATAAGGAGTACCAGCAACTTCACCTCTAAAATAGTTCTTATTGGATTTTCTGCTAAAAATATACGAAGATCTTCATTTAAGTGAAAAAGTCTCTGAAAGCTGCCTATTGACATAGCCAGTGTTTAGACTGGATATAGGATAACTCCGTTTTAGTAATAGAATTAATTCTTCCATTGATTTTTTTTTATTCAGACAGAGATGTGTCATCAGCAAACATTTCAAGTTCAAATTCATTTTGTATCAGTAGCCCAAGTATTGATCCTTGAGGAACGCCGGCCTAAATTTCTAATGGTTCAGAAGATACATTGTTTATTGTTACTGTTTGGCAACGGCAATGTAGTATCGGTAATGCATCACCTGAGTGAACAGCCTTCCCTTTCCAGGGGGACCGAACATTTTTTTGTTCTCTCTCTCTCTCCATAACTGGCATGTACTACCACCCGGCGGTTTAATTAGCAGCAAGTCTGCATGCTCATAATTGATAACTGTCACATGAGCGTATATTCACCACGGTACACCGCCCACCAACCTAAACCCAGCAAGATTTGGTTGAGCATTTGAGCATCGAATATTCACGTGCCTGAGTTCCACTGCATGATCCAATTTTATACGACAATATCATTACGTATATTCATGAATGGACGTCTATTTCTGATATTTCATCTACGATGTGATAGACATCTTGGTAGTAATTTGAACCCGTAGTCCCTATCGCTTAAATGAAATGGGAGCGGCTGTCATACGGAGTTTGCATGCTTAATGCTTTATATGTTCCCCGCTCTGTCTTACATGTCTACAACATGAGACATGTCGCTCAGTAATTTTGGAAACAACTGATAGAATAGATATAGGTTTAGTTTTCTGGCTGTGTCTGGCTCACTGTTTTTTTTGTATTTCTACAATACGTGCTGTTTTCCATTGTCTAGGGAATTCATTAGTCTGTATACTCAGGTTGACAAAGATTGGCCGGGTGATTGTAGACTTCGGTGGTTTGCCATGAATGGAATATTAAACATGCAATTTAGTTTTAAACAGTTTTGTTCTGGACTGTTTTGTGGTGTCTAGTAGATGTTCTATGTGAACTTTGCGTACAAGACAGATTGGATTGAGAGTTAATGAGTGAATATGATTCAACATCGCTTTCAACACTATTTCAGTCATATCACGACGTTGGCTCCTATTCCTTTTCACACCCGGAAACCACACGGGTAGGGTCCTATTCATTTTAACCCCCGAGATCCCACGGGTGGGGTCCTGTTCCTTTTCACACCCCCATGCGCACAACCCCATGCGCACAACGACACCCCAGGTCAATCCTCGGGAGGCTCACCGAGCGATTGGATAGTGAACACTGAGGGCAATTTTAGGTGCCTTTGTTTCAAATACGTGACTAGAATCTATAGTGTATATGTGATCAATAGTGGTTGTTTCACCTGTAACTCCAGTTGCTTCCTCAATTAGTCGTTCAAAGCTGTAGCTTTGCACGCAGTTTAACCATTTTTTGCTTGTATTTTCCACGAGATTGAAGTTGAAGTCACCCAGGTGGAGGAGTTCTTTTTGTTCTGAAAATGCCATATCTAGATTGTTATCAGAGCGAATCTGGGAAACGCGGTTTGAAGAGCTGAAGTTTAGTTTCTATCCAGGCAACTTCTTCAGTTTCGGTTTCCAAATCTTTTCCTCTTTCATAGTGGATTTTGTTATTAAACATACACAATAACTCCACTCCGTTATGCTTTCTATCTTTTCTTTTCACAGTGACATGTTTGCCTTCAGTCTTTAAACCTCCAAGATTTCTGTTAACCCAAAGATATCCGGGTCATTTACCAGTAATTTAACTTCATCTAACATGGAGAGAAGATGTCTTATATTGAGATAAGATAGTTTGTACATTTTCTATGCAACCCTGCATTTGGTGAGAAATTACTAAACATTAATGCTGGAGAGGAGGTTTTGAACGGGGGATTACATTGCGTTTGTCTCTGCTCTGTGTGATTGACAGGCATTTCTCTCCTATCTAAATGAATGTTAACATGCAGATAATCTAGCATTCTACATTGCTGAAAATGACTAGCATACATAAATAACCTTGATTACACTGCTGTACCTTTGCTTTAGTCAAAGGTGGAGTCAGTATGGAGAAGATATATTACTTGACCAGCAATTAATACACCACTTGATAAAGTACTGCCTATTTTATGGCAGTGGGACTCACGGTTGCTTTAGCATCTCTGTTTACATGACTGAGATTGTACGATGCATTGACAGATTATCATGTTACATTCTTGACAAAGTGTACCAAGCATGTCAAAGCGATTTGTACAGTTTCTTTAGGTCTTTGTTAAGTCATTTACATTGTGTGGAAAGACAATTAAAATGGTATCCTGGATTACTATCGGCAGATGTGTGAAGTAATTTGCCATGTTCTCATGTTTGTGTTTGTGACAAGATTGTCGACACTTTCTTAATGATGAATACAATTGTCGTGCAATCTGCAAAATTTTTTGGAAACAGAGAAAGTGCGTCCGTTTCGGAATATTAGTACTAGGATTCGGTGAATAGGATGAAAAGAAAGTAACAAGAGAGAGAGAATGGAAGTGTGGTGTGTTCGCCCGAGGAAATCCCACTTGTTACGAGTCTACAGATACACCTGTTTGAATTGTTTGCTAGTTTCGAGCTTCGACGCATTGGATTGCTTCCCATCCATCAAACTCATCGAGAGATACGCTAGTTTCACTTTTCTCCTTGTTTTGGCTTCTACTGCGACATTCGACATTCGTCACATTGGATTGCTTTCCATCCATTAAACTCATCGAGAGATACGCTAGTTTCACTTTTCTCCTGGTTTTGGCTTCTATTTCGATATTCGTCACATTGGATTGCTTCCACTTCTATTATCGATCCGATGATAACAGTTTTACTTTTCTCTTCAGCTAACTTCAACATTTGACACATTGAATTATTTCCCTTTCTCTAAACTCCTCGACAGGTGTACCAGTCTGACATTTCGTTGTTTGCTAGTACAATCAACATATTTTGAGATTGGATTGCCCCCTTTCCGCCATCGCTTGACAGATACACCAGTTTTAATCTTCACTTTTTCTGCTTCGACAGTAGTATACAAAGGGTGCACTCCAGAGATTTTTCCATTTTGCATGGAATAGACTATGGGTCCGTTTTTCGGCCACCAGTTGTCGTAAAACCTTCAACCCAAATCATTTATATGTATATATTTTCTGAAAGAGCATGATGAAGCTATTATTTTAAGATATAGCACTGCTATGTTATAGACAAATTTAACTCGAACATTCTCCTCCATGCTTGCTTCATTTTTCCTAGAAAACCCCTTAAAAATGTCGAAAAATGGTCGAATTCGGCTCAATTTCCAGAAAAATCTGTAAGAGCGATTTCAATTAAACTTCTTGCTCACGTTCCCTGATCCGGTCTCAACTTAAAAAGGCAAACAAAAGTGGGTGTCAACCTGCCCGGTTTTTTTCAGATTTTCTTCCCGTAAATAAGTCCCGATTTTTAGGCACACCCAAGGGGCATAACTGAGGCAGGACAAAATTTACTCCATGATCCCGATCAGCGTGTAGACGAAGCCAGCACTCGATCTGTACGTACTCGTTTGCAGCGTTGATAATGCTGAATAGGATGGTATTATAGATATAAGCTATTAAGAAGAGAAGAAGAATTATGATGTAGCAGAACAAGGGCAGTCTATCGTATTATGAAATTAGAGAGAGGCCATTACTACGAAACGGTGGAGGGCCACCTTAAGGGGCAGGATGTTTTTTAGCGAAATTAATTCTTCACAGTTGTCATAATCTGGGAGTGTTTGCGAGTATGGCGGTATACAACACTTGCCAGTTATACATATTATTGTGGGAAATTCGACTGATAACTTTCCCCCTACCCCATCTTTGTTTTGATCACTTTTGCCAACTTTAGCAGGATTTTCGATAACAAAACTCAAAATTAACCCATTTACTCTTAATAATGGACATCCACTCGGCAATATGAAGGCCGTGGTTGCTTTTCCATTTTCCAATGATAGCAGGAACGCGGGAAAAATGCAAATAAGATATGTAACCAAGTCAAATAATTGGTAATTTTGCACTAAATTTTCTCATAGAAACATGGGAAATACTTCAGAAACTTGATAAATAATTCATAAAACCTCAATAATATACATCCTTTCCATCCTTTATGGACTGTGAATGGGTTCTCTTGTAAAGAAAATTTACACTGGCAAATTTATATCATTCCGTTAGGACCTCGTTCTGCCAAAATATCCACCGAAATCTCATTCCAGAGGGAGATAACTCCTGTATGGAATACAGTATGCAATAACCTCAATAGTATACTAATGGACACACTGTGGGTTATTTTAATCGAACTCCTGCTCTTCTTCCCACATGCTTCCGAAAATAGCGCTTCAGGTGTAACTAGGCAGTCAAAATTAAGCAATCTGGCGTAATGACACATATCCGCTTCGTAATGGAGTCTACATTGAGATAATGCATAGACTCCACTATTATGCCTTAAAGGGGTAGGATGTTTTTTGCGAAATTAATGATTCACATTTATCATAATCTGGGAGTGTTTGCGAGTATGGCGGTATACAACACTTGCCAGTTATACATATTATTGTGGGAAATTCGACTGATAACTTTCCCCCTACCCCATCATTGTTTTGATCACTTTTGCCAACTTTAGCAGGATTTTCGATAACAAAACTCAAAATTAACCCATTTACTCTTAATAATGGACATCCACTCGGCAATATGAAGGCCGAGGTTGCTTTTCCACTTTCCAATGATAGCAGGAACGCGGGAAAAATGCAAATAAGAGATGTAACCAAGTCAAATAATTGGTAATTTTGCACTAAATTTTCTAATAGAAACATGGGAAATACTTCAGAAACTTGATAAATAATTCATAAAACCTCAATAATATACATCCATTCCATCCTTTATGAACTGTGAATGGGTTCTCTTGTAAAGAATATTTACACTGGCAAATTTATATCATTCTGATAGGACCTCGTTCTGCCATAATATCCACCGAAATCTCATTCCAGGGGGAGATAACTCCTGTATGGAATACAGTATGCAATAACCTCAATAGTATACTAATGGACACACTGTGGATTATTTTAATCGAACTCCTGGTCTTCTTCCCACCTGCTTCCGGAAATAGCGCTTCAGGTGTAACTAGGCAGTCAAAATTAAGCAATCTGGCGTAATGACACATCTCCGCTTCGTAATGGAGTCTACATTGAGATAATGCATAGACTCCACTATTATGCCTTAAAGGGGTAGGATGTTTTTTGCGAAATTAATGATTCACATTTATCATAATCTGGGAGTGTTTGCGAGTATGGCGGTATACAACACCTGCCAGTTATACATATTATTGTGGGAAATCCGACTGATAACTTTGCCCCTACCCCATCTTTGTTTTGATCACTTTTGGCAACTTTAGCAGGATTTTCGATAACAAAACTCAAAATTAATCCATTTACTCTTAATAATGGACATCCACTCGGCAATATGAAGGCCGGGGTTGCTTTTCCACTTTCCAATGATAGCAGGAACGCGGGGAAAATGCAAATAAGAGATATTGCACTAAATGTTCTAATAGAAACATGGGAAATACTTCAGAAACTTGATAAATAATTCATAAAACCTCAATAATATACATCCATTCCATCCTTTATGGACTGTGAATGGGTTCTCTTGTAAAGAAAATTTACACTGGCAAATTTATATCATTCTGATAGGACCTCGTTCTTCCATAATATCCACCGAAATATCATTCCAGGGGGAGATAACTCCTGTATGGAATACAGTATGCAATAACCTCAATAGTATACTAATGGACAAACTGTGGATTATTTTAATCGAACTCCTGCTCTTCTTCCCACCTGCTTCCGAAAATAGCGCTTCAGGTGTAACTAGGCAGTCAAAATTAAGCAATCTGGCGTAATGACACATCTCCGCTTCGTAATGGAGTCTACATTGAGATAATGCATAGACTCCACTATTATGCCTTAAAGGGGTAGGATGTTTTTTGCGAAATTAATGATTCACATTTATCATAATCTGGGAGTGTTTGCGAGTATGGCGGTATACAACACCTGCCAGTTATGCATATTATTGTGGGAAATCCGACTGATAACTTTGCCCCTACCCCATCTTTGTTTTGATCACTTTTGGCAACTTTAGCAGGATTTTCGATAACAAAACTCAAAATTAATCCATTTACTCTTAATAATGGACATCCACTCGGCAATATGAAGGCCGGGGTTGCTTTTCCACTTTCCAATGATAGCAGGAACGCGGGGAAAATGCAAATGAGAGATATTGCACTAAATGTTCTAATAGAAACATGGGAAATACTTCAGAAACTTGATAAATAATTCATAAAACCTCAATAATATACATCCATTCCATCCTTTATGGACTGTGAATGGGTTCTCTTGTAAAGAAAATTTACACTGGCAAATTTATATCATTCTGATAGGACCTCGTTCTGCCATAATATCCACCGAAATCTCATTCCAGGGGGAGATAACTCCTGTATGGAATACAGTATGCAATAACCTCAATAGTATACTAATGGACAAACTGTGGATTATTTTAATCGAACTCCTGCTCTTCTTCCCACCTGCTTCCGAAAATAGCGCTTCAGGTGTAACTAGGCAGTCAAAATTAAGCAATCTGGCGTAATGACACATCTCCGCTTCGTAATGGAGTCTACATTGAGATAATGCATAGACTCCACTATTATGCCTTAAAGGGGTAGGATGTTTTTTGCGAAATTAATGATTCACATTTATCATAATCTGGGAGTGTTTGCGAGTATGGCGGTATACAACACTTGCCAGTTATACATATTATTGTGGGAAATCCGACTGATAACTTTCCCCCTACCCCATCTTTGTTTTGATCACTTTTGGCAACTTTAGCAGGATTTTCGATAACAAAACTCAAAATTACCCCATTTACTCTTAATAATGGACATCCACTCGGCAATATGAAGGCCGAGGTTGCTTTTCCACTTTCCAATGATAGCAGGAACGCGGGAAAAATGCAAATAAGAGATGTAACCAAGTCAAATAATTGGTAATTTTGCACTAAATTTTCTAATAGAAACATGGGGAATACTTCAGAAACTTGATAAATAATTCATAAAACCTCAATAATATACATCCATTCCATCCTTTATGGACTGTGAATGGGTTCTCTTGTAAAGAAAATTTACACTGGCAAATTTATATCATTCTGATAGGACCTCGTTCTGCCATAATATCCACCGAAATCTCATTCCAGGGGGAGATAACTCCTGTATGGAATACAGTATGCAATAACCTCAATAGTATACTAATGGACACACTGTGGATTATTTTAATCGAACTCCTGGTCTTCTTCCCACCTGCTTCCGAAAATAGCGCTTCAGGTGTAACTAGGCAGTCAAAATTAAGCAATCTGGCGTAATGACACATCTCCGCTTCGTAATGGAGTCTACATTGAGATAATGCATAGACTCCACTATTATGCCTTAAAGGGGTAGGATGTTTTTTGCGAAATTAATGATTCACATTTATCATAATCTGGGAGTGTTTGCGAGTATGGCGGTATACAACACTTGCCAGTTATACATATTATTGTGGGAAATCCGACTGATAACTTTCCCCCTACCCCATCTTTGTTTTGATCACTTTTGGCAACTTTAGCAGGATTTTCGATAACAAAACTCAAAATTAACCCATTTACTCTTAATAATGGACATCCACTCGGCAATATGAAGGCCGAGGTTTCTTTTCCACTTTCCAATGATAGCAAGAACGCGGGGAAAAATGCAAATAGGAGATGTAACCAAGTCAAATAATTGGTAATTTTGCACTAAATTTTCTAATAGAAACATGGGAAATACTTCAGAAACTTGATAAATAATTCATAAAACCTCAATAATATACATCCATTCCATCCTTTATGGACTGTGAATGGGTTCTCTTGTAAAGAAAATTTACACTGGCAAATTTATATCATTCTGATAGGACCTCGTTCTGCCATAATATCCACCGAAATCTCATTCCAGGGGGAGATAACTCCTGTGTGGAATACAGTATGCAATAACCTCAATAGTATACTAATGGACACACTGTGGATTATTTTAATCGAACTCCTGGTCTTCTTCCCACCTGCTTCCGAAAACAGCGCTCCAGGTGTAACTAGGCAGCCAAAATTAAGCAATCTGGGGTTTTGACACATCTCCGCTTCGTAATGGAGTCTACATTGAGATAATGCATAGACTCCACTATTATGCCTGAAAGGGTGCACTCCAGAGATTTTTCCATTTCGCATGGAATAGACTCTGGGTCCGTTTTTCGGCCACCAGTTGTCGTAAAACCTTCAACCCAAATCATTTATATGTATGTATTTTCTGAAATAGCATGATGAAACTATTATTTTAAGATATAGCACTGCTATGTTATAGAAAAATTTAATTCGAACATTCTCCTCCATGCTTGCTTCATTTTTCCTAGAAAACCCCTTAAAAATGTCGAAAAATGGTCGATTTCGGCTCAATTTGCAGAAAAATCTGTAAGAGCGATTTCAATTAAACTTCATACTCACGTTCCCTGGTCCGGTCTCAACTTAAAAAGGCAAACAAAAGTGGGTGTCAACCTGTCCGTTTTTTGCCAGATTTTCTTCCCGTAAATAAGTCCCGATTTTTAGGCACACCCAAGGGGCATAACTGAGGCAGGACAAAATTTACTCCATGATCCCTATCAGCGTGTAGACGAAGCCAGCACTCGATCTGTACGTACTCGTTTGCAGCGTTGATAATGCTGAATAGGATGGTATTATAGATATAAGCTATTAAGAAAAGAAGAATTATGATGTAGCAGAACAAGGGCAGTCTATCGTATTATGAAATTAGAGAGGGGCCATTACTGCGAAACTGTGGAGGTCCACCAAAACACGGAAAAGGTCGTATTGACCTTTGACCTCTGAGTGCAGTCTATCCCATGATGCAACGCGACAAGGTCAAAGCGATCATGTGGTCAAGGCATGTACTGACATGTTCTGGATTGCATCAGCATTGGCTGTGTGCCAAGTGTTGACCACTATAGTTCCGGCAACCTTTAACCTTGTATTCCTCCGCGGTGATGCGGTCATGTCTGGCGGTGATGCGGTCACGGGAGAAAGCCTCCGCGGAGAAAAAGTAGTCCCCAGAATTCAAATACGCTGCATGGTCCGATTGGGTCGAGTGAGGTATCAATGTGAAGCATTCGTAAAGGGGCATCTGATGGGCTGGATGAGCGGTTGAAATAGCGCCATTCTGCCCATGAGCGGTGGACCAAGAGTATGGAAATAGACGTTTTGGGGTCTAGGGCAGCCACTAATGGTGCGATGCAGTTGAGTGAGGTATCAATATGAAGCATTTGTAAACGGGCACCTGATGGGCTGGCTGAGGGTTGAATATGTCATTCTGCGCATGCGCGGTGGATAAAGGGTATGGAAATAGACGTTTTGGGATCTAGGGGAGCCACTATTGGGCCGATTGAGTCGAGTGAGGTATTAATGTGAAACCTATGTGAGGGGGGCATCTGATGGACTGGGTGTGGGGTTGAAATATCGGCATTCTGCGCATGCGCAGTAGACCAAATGTATGAAAATAGACCTTTTCGGGTCTAGGTGAGCCCCTAATGGGCCGATAGAGTCGTATGGGGTATCATTGTGAAGCACACATGAGGGGGCATCCACCTGGACTAGTATCTCGGCCGTTGTCAACATTCTGTGCATGCGCAGACAGGGAATTGTGGGAAAAGGGTATGGAAATAGACGTTTTGGGGTCTGGGTGGGCCACTAATGGCCCGATGGAGTCGTATGAGGTATCAATGTGAAGCCTTTGTGATGGGGCATCTGACTGGACTAGTGGTTCGGGCGTTGTCACCATTCTGCGCATGCACAGACAGTGAATTCTGGAAAAAGGGTATGGAAATAGACGTTTTGGGAGCTAGGGGAGCCCCTGATGGGCCGATAGAGTCGTATGAGGTATCACTGTGAAGCATTCGTAAAGGGGCATCCGCCTGGACTAGTGGCTCGGGCGTTGTCAACACTCTGCGCATGCGCAAACAGGGAATTGTGGGAAAAGGGTATGGAAATAAACGTTTTGGGGTCTGGGTGGGCCACTATTGGTCCTATGGAGTCGTATGAGGTATCAATGTGAAGGAGTATCCACCTGGGCTAGAATAGAATAGAATAGAATAGAATAGCTTATTCAGCTAATCACAGCGCCCTCTAGAAGCATACTATCACAGTCTCCCCCCCATCATTGACATTGATTATTCCCGGAAACAACACTTCATTTAACAATGTTAGTAACATACGGAAACAGGGTGTATAAGTGTCTTCTGGCCACAATTTCAGTTCACATGCGGGAAGCGATCGCCCGAGATGGCTCAATTCCACTCTCCTATTGACGACCGCTACCCGCAGTGGTCCGAAATCCCACCAAGCCCGGTCAGGCCGCCAGGCCGCCAGGTTGAGTGGAAAATCAGGTCCATTCTCGACCTCCACCTGATAACTAGCCCAGCCAAGTGGGGGTGACCAGGAGACACTTACAATAGAAACCTTAATGCATGGATGAAAATGATCCATAATGAATATATGATAAACTGTTTCATGAAAAAACTCTAGCTGGCTACTGCCGCAAATCCAAAATTTCAGCAATTAATTTTGCTA
Organism: Hanleya hanleyi; assembly: GCA_036873755.1. Classification (NCBI taxonomy): domain Eukaryota; kingdom Metazoa; phylum Mollusca; class Polyplacophora; order Lepidopleurida; family Hanleyidae; genus Hanleya; species Hanleya hanleyi. The sequence goes on from JAVTVY010013353.1 coordinate 48,218, forward strand.
CATTAAAACAAATGGACTCATTTTCACACGTCATTAACCAAATGAATTTCTCATCCACAGATAGACTATTAAAGTAAACAGATGAGCCCTTAGCCAGTGTCAACAACTCAACTCGCTGATTATTAAATTGAGGGCATTCTAATAGAACATGTATTTCGTCTTCAATACTTGGACAGAAGTCGCAAGTCCGATCAAGAACTGAAATACCTGTGTATGTCATTGATATGACAATGAATGGAATGAGTGTAAGTAATGACCCATTTTTTCACGCTTAGTACCAAGTACAAGGTTTTCTTATAGGAGCAAGAGACAGGTAAACACTGAAATTTCGCGAAAAATACCTCAAATTTCAACTTGAAATTTAATATACTTCACATGCATATCTGTTTGTAGACTCTTAGTATGTTAATCTAGAGACCTTTTGGAAATCCACTGAAGCAAAAACAATTCTGTTGCAATTTGTGGTGGGTCAAACCTCAATTTGACTGGACTATAACTGCGGTGTTATTAGGGGCATATGGTCAGGACATATTTATCGTATACACCTAGGTGAATAACACTTTCAAACACGCTGATTGGGTAATACATGTAGCGTGAGAAAATAAATTACTACGCTTGGTCGTGACGTCACTGAATTATTTTTCCCACTGATAAAACTTTACTACGAAATACTATGTTTACAAGTGCAACAACACCATAGATATCTGCAAGACGATCATTTTATCCAGACACATGCATCGGTCTGCAAACTATAATTGTCAATAGCCATACAAGCAGCAATAATTTGCAACACATTATTTCGACAGTTTTGAGCTTCAAATTTTGTATAAAGTACTCACGTATAATGATCGTAGTCCGTCATTTTTGTTTGGCGAATCGAGCCAGCCCGCCATTTTGAGTACCGTATCCCGTCAGATCTCGAGAGTAAACGTTTGATCATTCTTTTGGAATATCTGCGTGGATTCTTCCCTATGTTTGCTTATTTCTTGCAATAGATCTGGATGAATAGAAACGGATTACATATTCAAAATGATCTTTTCAGCCTAACATGTCGTCACCTCGTTGAGAACTCGCCAACATGTCACGCGCTTGATGACATGCAGCGAACACGAATGTAACTCGTGGAATGACATGATCCAAAATAAATAATGTATGAAGAACAGAGAATTAACAAATTGAACTTATTTCATTCTGTTGTGAAATGGTGAACGATATTTTGAAATACTGTGAAAACTGAACAGCCTTAAAATGGAGGTGCTCAAGCTCTATTGCATTTTGGAACTATATCGGCTTAGCGTATACAGCAACTTGTAAGTCTGTGATGCGCCTGAGCTAGGGCCGTTTTTTCGTCGAGAATGAAACAAAGAAAAGAAATTTTGAGGTACATTGTATAGATTTGATAATGAAATCTTTTGAATTATTGCGTTTATAATTTACTTAAAAATAGTTATGTGTGGCAATTTAATATGAAAGTTATGACACTCAACACGTGTCATAACTTTCATATCAAATAGCCACTCGTGTAAGATCCTCTATATCTATTTTAGAGGCCCACAAGCGAGGTTTGTCTGTCGGGTTAAAAAATGATGTAGACCAGATACACGAGTTGGTGGACCACTTCGACTAGGCTTTGAATGAAGAATGTGTCAACTACAACGAATGCAACACATATAACACATTCCTTAATCAAAACAAAGTAAGTAGTATAACGTATTCAAACTGAGAACACACAAACACGTCATGGCTTCACAACGCCTTATTTAGATGCCTTGTGAACATTCCCTACCAGAAACAATGAGCTGATAGTTCATGAGTGAACTTTTTCCCAAAATGTTAAATTAAATACA